>JAUUDY010155339.1:0-13418 GCA_032361765.1 Panulirus inflatus
GGCCACATTCCTTCACACTCAGTCTCTAGCTGTCATGTAATAATGCACCGAAACCACAGCTCCCTTTCCACATCCAGTCCCGACAGAACTTTCCATGGTTTACCCCATTGACAGCACGTCGACCCCGGTATACCACATCGTTCCAATTCACTCTATTCCTTCCACGCCTTTCATCCTCCTGCATGTTCAGGCCCCGATCACTCAAATTCTTCTTTCACTCCATCACTTATTTTTTTTTTCCACCTCTCATTCTCTCCATGTGACCAAACTATTTCAAACACCTTGAGAGCGTGATGAGGGTGTTTTGAAATAATTTGGTCTTATGGAGAGAATGAGTGAGTGAAGTGGGAGACCAAATTGGAGGTGGAAATATGGAGTGGAAAAGATTTTGAGCAATCGGAACCTAAAAATGCGTGCAGGGCATGGAAATTCTGTGTGGCCTGGATGAGAAAAAGGAGCTATGGTTTCGTGCATTACAAATGACAGCTAGAGACAGATTTTGAACGAATGTTGTCTTTTCCTAACGCTAACTTGCGCTCATGCGGGAGAAGAGGGGAGTCATCTCATGTGTGGTGCGGTGGCGACGAGAATGAATAAAGGTAGCAAGTATGAATTATTTGGATGTGTTAACGCGAGAAACAGCAAAAAGTATAACAAATGAATAAAAAAAATGGTCTTTTAGCTCTTAATCCCATACGCTTTTTGACTGGCTTGCAAAATCATTATTGATTTCAAACGTGCTTTTCTCGTTTCAGTAAATCAGGGATTTTGCCTAATAAGGATGCATATGCTCTTTGGCTTTTGTAATGATGTCAATGTAGAGGGGCTTTCACCACTTTAATGATGTCAACGTAGAGGGGCTTTCACTACTTTAATGATGTCAACGATGTGGATGTTTTATTGGTCACTGAATGTTTTTTTGTTGGTTGTAATTTTCAAAAAAATTTTTAACGCCTGTACACCTTTAGATGTCATGTTTTTATGTGAGTACTGGAACGTTTTGTTCACCTGACTAAATCAAAAACAATGTTTCTGACTGTTGAAAAAAACTTATCATTGACATCATTATAAATGCTAACCAAAAGGACAGCTGAAGTTTTCCTAAACTCATTGCAACAATAAAACAAAAGATTTCTTAGCTTTTCTAATGAGGATTAGAAAAACTAAGAAATCTGTGCGTACAATAGCAAAGACACATTTTGCTACCAAATAGACAAGCAAAGAAGTTGTGTTGATCTCATTGCAACAAAATAATCAAACTTGCTGATATCAAAAAGCATCAAGAAACTTGGCATCATTAAATCAGCGAAAGCCCTTCCTCGCTGACATCATTACAATATCCAAAGAACATTAGTACACGAGCTAAAACAAAATATTTGGCAAGAGACAACACCCAAAAAAAGTGACCCTTACTACAACGAAAAACAGAAAAAAACAGAACACATATGATGAAATTAAGACATTAATATAACATACAAGAAACATCCATAGAGGAGGTAAAATGCCATTTTTCCTATCAACCGACAAGCAAAGAAATTCTGAACCCTATTTCAAAAAATAACATGTTTTATCATCAATAAATCATCAAAGAAATCAATGAAACATCCAAACAACTAATGTTGACATCATGAAATTGGGAAAGAACCAACCCCAGTTACATCGTTGCAAAAGTCAACAATGTCATGTGTTGATATATTTAAAACATTTCTGATAAACAGTCATTAAATCATTAAATCATTAATGACGTCAATAAAACATGGAAAAAATAGGTTTTAAAATATCAAAACATTTGCTTATCTCATAAAAATGGTAAATCAATGCCAAAGAGAATTTGATATATCATTTCAATAGAGAAGCTATTGAAATGCGTTCGACATTATTACAATAGCCAAATTACGTGTGCGTACACGAGCTAAAACACTCTTTTTGCTATCAAAAGGTATGTCAACAATGGTAACAAAAACGAAGAATGTCCTATGATATAAATAGAAGTGTTGAAATCAATGAAACTGTAAAAACAATGATTCGTTGACTTCTTCACAAAAGCCTACCGAAGCTAATTAACTATTTTTGATATGAAATACCAGCAAAACTGGTAGTTTTAGCCTCATTAAAATGAAATAAAACGCGTTGGAACTTCAATAAATCATACAGAAACATGTGGACATTCAAAAATCCTTCAAAAATATTGTTGACATCATTAAGACCCCAAAAGTCCTCTTTTACATCATTACAAAAGCCAAAGAGCTTTTTTGTTGCAAAGAGGATAACAATAAATATATAATAAAAATTGATGGTTTTCTTAAAAGCACATGCTCTTTGGCTACTTTTTGTGTTAAAACGCATTTTTTGCGTGTTTTTTAGTATAACATATTTTGTTTTAATTTCAATAAAGCCAAAGTGTTTAAGCTGTTTATGTTTATGTTTATGTTATTTTAATATCAAAAATGCTCTCTCTTGACATTACTAGATCCAAAGAACAATTGTGTACAGGTTTTCTTATCAAATAACAAAAAAAAAAAAGTTTTAATATGTTGTATAGAGATTTTACTGATTTCAACATATAATGCTCTTTTCTCATTTTTGATAACAAAAGGGTATTTTAGGTTTGTACGCAATGTTTGCTTTTGCTTTTAATGGTTTTAAATGTTTTGTTGGTCACATTGCTTCTTGTATGTCTGATTGATCTCAATTCATATTTTCTGTTTTGCTTTGGCTGTTGTTTTCATATAAAAGATTATGCTTCTTGTATGTCTGATTGATCTCAATACACATTTTCTGTTTTGGTTTGGCTGTTCTTTTCATATAAAAGATTATGTTCAACGCACATATCAAATTAAGAGGGCCTTTGGATGTCTTAATGATGTTTAATACATTTTGATGTTTCAGTGATGTCAATAACTGTTTCTTGTATAAGAACGCAATTTCTATCGTTATCATATTGATAGAAAAAATGAGTAAAACACCCATTTCTCTATCACTTTTCTATCCTGTACTTACATATATTATTTTTTCTAATGAACTCAATGGGGGTCGTTTTTGTCTATGTTGATTATAAAAATGATGTCAGAATAGGTTTCATATCAAAACAACTTTTTTCGATGTTTTCTTGTACGCTTAATTTTTGATACAAAAAGCTTAAAACACCTTTTCTAGCTGTGCTTTTTTCTGTTTTGATACCTCTTTTGTCAGCATATGTTTGATATGAAAACACCTTTTCTTTTTTGTTGGAAGTTACACAGATTTTGCTGTTTTCGATGTTTTATTGGTCATCATAATTTTCTTGTACGTATTATTTTTATGAAAACATGTTCTGCCTTTTGTTTTCATATCAAGAAATACTATTTTAGCTCCCATGTTCTTTAAGCTTTTGCGTGATGTCAACTGTTTCAATGATGTCAACACGTAAGACTGTGTTTTATTGATTTCAACTATTAAGTTTCATCTTCTTTGGCTTTTATAATATTATGTCTTTGGCTGATATGAACACGTTTCTTTTGTGTTTTAAACACATATTTTGTTTTAATCCTAGTAACGCTGGGTTTTTCCTTATTTCAATCATGTAAACACATGATATTTGAATGTTTTGTTCACATCAAAACAGTTGTCGTTTTATATCAAAAAGTTTTTTGACTTTTGCAATGATTTCAAAACATGCTTTATGGAGGGTCTATTTTGCCTAATGATGTATTGATGTCAACATCATTGGATGTGGATGTTATATCGGTCACATGATATCAACATGTTTCCTGTATGTTTTAATAATAAAACTTTCGGAGATGAATATACTTCAGATACTGTAGGCGCATATTCTGTGTCTATTCTAACGAAATCAATGGGGATCGTCACTGTTTTGACATCAAAAAGTTCAATTCTTGTTACCAAAAGGTTACTTCTTTGGCTGGTTCCACATCAGAATGGTGCTTTCGCTGTTTTAATGGTGTGGTATTTTACAGATATCAGCACATACATCATGCACATTCTATAGGTCAAAGCATATTCTCTTTTTGTGGCACAGATTTCAAAGTAGCTGTTGTTTTGAGATCAAGATGGGTCATGTTCTTTGACTTTTTTGAAAAAATAATTTTTCCTATAAAAACGGGAGACAAAAAGAGAGCAGATGCTTTGACATCAAGCATGTTAAAATCATTAACAAACATGTTAAAATCATTTCCATGACCAATTAAGAATAATTAAGAATCATTTATTCATAACAAGAAAACAGCTAAACAAATTGTACAGCTGTACAATAGCTAAAACAACAATTTGATATGAAAACAAACCAAGAAGGCTGCTTTAACTTCATTACAATAAAAGTAATATATATGAATAAAAAGAGGACAAATTTTGAGGTAGGTAAGACGTTAAAAAATAGTATATGTTGACATCAATAGAACAGATATTATCAAAATAGAGTATTTTGACATCAATGAAATATAAAAGAAACGTTTCTGACTATTAAAACATCCAGACATCTTGACATCGTTAAAAGTGAAAGTCCCACTATGTAGAGACATTATTAAAAAAGCCAAAGATGTGTGTACAGGTCCTGAACATGTTTGAAATCATTAAAAAAGCCAAAGATCATTAAAAAAGCCAAAGATATCAATAGCCAAAGAATATGTGCCTATAGAAGACAAAGAAGGTTTGTTAAAATTGCAAAAAAAAAAAATCCTTTGATTTTGATAAAACATACAAGAATATTTTTTTGCTTTTGTAATAGTGTTTCTTTGGTCAACACTCTTTTTTTAATGTCAATATATCAACCAGATGTGATGACATTATCAATATAGCGAATGATATTGATTGATATTAAAAAGCTCTCGTTTTTGTATATATAAAAACGACAGCAAAAGAAATTAATCAGATCATGTTTTGACAGAGGAAACAAATAGCGTTCTGACCTCATCAATAGCCAAAAAAAAAAAAAAATTAAAAAAACAATGTTATGACATTAAAACATTCAAAAACTTTTGCTAAACCAATATCTTTTTTGGTTGCCAAGGGCAACAAAAACAGAAAATGTCTTCTAAAAACTAATATATCAAAAAAAAAATTTGACCCAAAAAGAATTGAAAAACGTATTTTGACATCGATATAGCAACAAAAATTCGTTGACAAAACCCTTTTTTGATATGAAAAGTACAGCCAATCTAGTAATATTAACTTGTTTTTGATCAATAAAGCACATAAGAAACATGAAGTGACAACAGAAAAAGTGTTGGCATCTTTAAAACAACGAAACCTCATTACGTTGAAATCTTAACAAAACCCAAAGATCGTGTGCGTAAAGGAGGTAAAACACTATAAAAACGAGAGCTAAAGTGATTTGATGTACAAAAAAAGCATCCTAGAAACATGTTTTTACATCACTAAAAGTGATGTAGTAGCATTGCAAAACAGAGTAACATTTCTGATATTAGCCAAAGAAGTTGTATTAGCTATTCGAATAAGAAATTGAACGTTTTATCAATAAAACAAATAGAAAGAAAAGCATATGTTGACACCCACAGAGTATGTCGACATCAGTAAAACGTCATTATAAAAGCACCCATTTTTCCAACATAATAAAAAATAAATAAATCATTTTTATCTCTGTAGGAAAAACACGTTTAAAAACATCAAAACATGTTGACCATTAGGAAATCGAAAGTTAACGAAAGTTGATGTAAGATTGGAGTTAAACACGTTTTTGATAAAACAACTTTGATAATTGCAAAGGTAGACATCGTTAAAAAAGTCATCAAAAGGATAAAACTAGAAAAGAACATATGTTGAAATCAATAAAACATCCAACAATATGTTTTGAAATTATTAAAAGCCAAGTAGCAAGAGGGTACAAAAGCTAAGACTCATTTTTTTTATATCAAAATGACAGCTGAATAATAAAAAGCAACAAAATCGAAGAAAGATGTTTTCACGTCAATAAAACATCCAATAAAACATAAAAGCATTCACAGATATTTTCAATTGACATCATTGCAAAACCAGAGAGCAAAAACAGAAACATAAACATGTTATCAAACATGTTTTGACATCAATAAAATACACAAGAAACATACAACAATCGTGTTACCATTAGAATATCGAAAGACCCCTTTAGTTTGATATAGAAAGCGCCAAAGAAGTTGTGCAACACCCTTTTTGTTATCAGACTGACAACCAAAAAGATTTTGTTAATAAAACAACAAAAACCCTCATCATCGACATCATTACGGATGCCAAAGAGTATGTGCGTACATGACAAACTGTCAATTACAACAAAAAGTTATGTTCGAATATATAAAAAAAAACATTCAGGCAACTTGTCATCAGCAAAACAAATCCAAAGAAGATGCGTACAGAAGGTAAAATACCGTTTTTCTTATCAGCTGACAAGAAAAAGTGTTAACTTCGTTTCAAAAAATAACAAAACGTGTTTTGACATCAATAAATCATCCAAGAAATATGTTGAAATCAAAGACCCTCCACATTCACATCGTTATAAAAGCCGAAGACCATGTGTGTGCCATTAAAATGACAGCCACTGCAATAATAACAAGGATGTATTTTACCATCAATAAAACATCAAACAATAGGTGCTGATATTAAACAGCCAAAGACTGAAACAACCACATACCCTTCCTATCGATATCACAGCATCACAAGAGCTGTGAAAACAGCCAAAGAACATTTTTTAACCTCATTATAAGAAAAAGAAAATATGGTTTCACGAGAAAAACATAGTGACATCAATAAAGCAAAAGAGTTGATATTAAAAACGAAAGCTTGTAGAAAACCCATTTTTCTATGTAAATGGAAGACAAATAATGTTTTAATCTTCCAATGTTTTGTTTGAACATCGATAAAACATGAAGCTTGTCCTGACATCGTTACAAAACTTTTTCATATCAAAACGACGACTGGGGTTGTATTTACCGTATGTGAGCAAAAACACAACAAACAGAATCTCGATATCAAAACAGTGCTAAAAAAAAAAATTCTTTCACATCTAAAAAATATACAACGTCGCACCATTTCTGACATTTCTAAAACAGCGAAAGCTCTCCTGAAAATAAAACATTCACTTCACATCATCAAAACAACCAAAGACAAGCCCTATTGATTCATTAGAAAAGCTTGCACGAGCAAAAACACCCATTTTGCTATGAAAATGATAAATAGAGAGAAACTAGTTTTGGAAATAAAACATGTAAAAACATCATTAAGACAACAGCTAGAGAAGTTGTGTAACCCTCATTGCAAAAAAAAATGTAAATTTGACATCAATAAAACAAAAGTATTGGTGACCAATAAAACTTCAATACAACAGTGAAAGGCCAAAGTGCAATATGCAACTGCCCTTTCTGCTACCAAAAGGAGAGGCAAAAATGTGTTCATTGAAACAAAAAGGAAATGTTGAAATCTATAAAATTTCCAAACATGTTTTGAAATCATTGAAACAGCCAAAGACATCATTACAGATGCTGAAAAGCATTATGCAACAAAAGCATAACGTTTTGAAAACAAAGCAACATTAAGACAGCGAAAGCTCCTCTACGTTGACATCATTACAAAGGCCAACAAGCATTTGCGTACTGTAGCTAAAACACGTTTTCTATCAAATGACAGCCGAAGTTCTATTAACTTCACTGAAACAAAAAAAAAAATGATCATTACAGAAAACAATGATAGAGCCAAAGACCGCTTTTAATTTCAAAATAGCTGCTGAAAATTTTTTAAACTAACAAAATATGGAATGTGCAATATTTCCTGTCATCAAAAGAGCCTTCATTATAAAAGCTAAGAAATCTGCGTACATGAGCAAAAACATCTTTTTGCTACCAAATTGACAAACAAAAGCCTCATTGCAACAAAAACAGAACTTGTTTTCAAATCTAAAGGCATAACACATCCAAAAAAAATGACCACTGAAACAGCTACCTGCTTTAGCTATTAAACTAAAGAAGTTGTTAACACCAAAAACAACGTTTTTACATCAATAAAGCATTTGTGACATAAAACATCGAAAAGAACGTTTTCATCATTGAAACAGCAAAGGCCCACCCCCCCACCCCCATTAACGTTTATATTGTTACAAAAGCCAAAGAAGAGCCTTTTTGTTATAAAAAGGGAGACAATCACATTTTAGCAAAAAGAGAACAAGTGTTTTGATAGCAATAAAGCATCAAACAACATGTGCTGACATCATTCAGTCAAAGACATCATTACAAAAGCCAAAGATGATTATAGGTAATTTTAGCTATCAGAATGACATATTAAAATATCTAAACAAAACAGAACATCTATACAAGAGCTAAAATATTTTGAGAAGTAAAACAACAGCTACAGATATTTTAACCTCATAAACAACTTTTTTGCTATAAAATGAGTAAAATAAATCCAAAAGATTTTCGATTTTTTATGTCACAAAACTTCTTTGCCAATTTCCCATATGGATATTAATTATCAAGTCCTGTACGCACATGTTTTTTGACTTTTGTAATGATCTCAATGGAGATTCTTTTGCTGTTTTCATGAAGTCATCATGTTTAGAAATTCTAAACTTCTAAACATTGTAAAAGAACCTTAATTGAGATCATTACAAAAGCCAAAGAACATGTTTTGTTTTTGTTGTTATGTTTAGCAAAACTTTGGCTATTGTTTTCATATCATATCACATTATGATATGAAAAAGGTGTTTTAGCTTCTAGGCCAACATAATCTTTTCCTGAACTAATAATTTAAATGTTTTATTGATATCAAAACAAGCATTGGTTATTTGAAATGAGTTAACCAAATTTATTTTGTCATTTGATAAGAAGACCTTCTGTACGCAATTATTCTTTGGATTTAGTAATGTCAACAGAGAGGGTCTTTGACTTTTTGATGGTCATCAAATGTTGTTTGGATCGTCTTTGTCTACGTTGATTATAAAAATGTTAACATTTTCTGTTTCATATCACAACTTTTTTTGATATCAATCAACTAATTTTTCTTTGCCTGAATGTCTTTTGTTGCAATGAGGATAACAATTTACTGGTTTATTTATTCATAACAAATATTGGTTTTTTTTAAAATCACATGCTCTTTGGCTTATTGATGATAAGGGTCTTTGGCTACTTTTTTTGTAAAAACGCATTTTTTGCGTGTTTTTTTATTATAACACATTTTGTTGTTTTAATTCCAATAAAGCCAAAGAGTGTTTAAGCTGTTTAAGTATGTTCTGTTTATGTTGTTTTAATATCAAAAAGGATCTTTTAATGCTCTCTGTTGACATTACTAGATCCAAAGAACAATTGCGTGCAGGTTTTCTTAACAAATGACAAAAAAAGAAGTTTTAACTCATGTTTTATAGCAAAAAGGGTATTTTAGGTTGTGTACGCAATGTTTGCTTTCGGTTTTAATGATGTTTTAAATGTTTTGTTGGTCACAACTTTTCTTGTATGTGTGATTGATCTCAATACACATCTGTTTTGTTTTGGCTGTCAAATTAAGTGGGCCTTTGACATGTTTCAGTGATGTTAATACCTGTTTCTTGTATAAGAACGCAATTTCTATCGTTATAATTTTGATACATATACTAATTGTTTTTTCTAATGGTCAATGGGGCTAGTCTTTCTCTACGTTGATTATAGAAATGATGTCAGCATATGCTTCATATCAGAACAACTTTTTCCAATTTTCATTGTACGCTTTATTGTTGTGAAAACATGTTCTCCTTTTAGGTTCAATTTTTGATACAAAAAGCTTAACACGGCTTCTCTAGCTGTGATTTTGAAATGCTCTTTGCCTGTTTTGATATCTCCTGTACTTTAACATAGTGTTTTGTCAGCATATGTTTCATATCAAAATACCTTTTCTTTTTTGTTGGAAGTTACACAGATTTCGCTGTTTTCGATGTTTTATTGAAGTAATCATAATTTTTTTGTACGTATTATTTTTATGAAAATATTTTCTGCTTTTGTTGTAGTGAGGCCAACAACTTCTTTAGCTGTTGTTTTCATAATAAGAAATAATATTTTAGCTCTTATGTTCTTTAAGCTTTTGCGTGATGCAAACTGTTTCAAAGATGTCAACACGTCAAAGACATATAATAGTTTCATGCTCTTTGCCTTTTATATTGTTTTTATATCTTTAGCTGATGCGAACACGTTTCTTTTGTTTTATCGATGCTAAAACACATATGATGTTTGGATGTTTTGTTTACATCAAAAAAGATGTCGTTTTGATATCAAAAGCTTTTTCTTTTGCAATGATTTCAAAACATGTTTTATGGAGGTTTTATTGATTTCAAACGTTCTTTTCTCGTTTCAGTGATTAAGACATTTTTCCTAATGATGTATTGATGTCAACGTAGAGGGGCTTTCACATCATTGGATGTGGATGTTTTATTGGTCACCAAATATGGTTTTGTTGAAATAAGAACCTGTTTTTTTATGTTTCCTGTATGTTTTACTGACAAAACTTTCGGAAATGAATATAATTCAGTTACTGTGCGCACATATTCTGTGGCTATTCTAACGAAGTCAATAGGGATCGTCACTGTTTTGACATCAAAACATGCTCAATTCTTGTTACTAAAAGGTTACAACTTCTTTGGCTGGCTCCCCATCAGAATGGTGATTTGTCTTCTGTAAGAAAATATTACTTGTCTTTTGTAAAGATAGAGGAGCTTTCGCTGTTTTGATGGTGTCAATGGTTTTATTGGTCAAAGCATATTCTCTTTTTGTGGCACAGATTTCAAAGTAGCTGTTGTTTTGAGATCGATAGGTCATGCTCTTTGACTTTTCTGATAAAAACACAATTTTTGCTATAAAAACGGAAGACAAATAATCTAACATTGCAATAAAAAGAGACCAGATGCTTTGACATCAATCGAACATCAAACATGTGCCGCCATCTTTAAACATCATCCCTTTTTGACGTCAAAAAGACAGCTGAAGTGTTAAAATGAAACCTTTCCATGACCAATTAAGTATCATTAAGAATCATTTATTCATAACAAGAAAATAGCTAAACAAACTGTGCTGACGTCATTACAAAAGCTAAAGAAAACCTGTACAGAAACTAAAACAACAATTTGATGTGAAAACAACCAAGAGGGCTGCTTTAACTTCATTGCAATGTAAGTAATATATAAGAAGAAAAAGAGGACAGAAATTTTGAAATAAGTAAGACGTTAAAGAAGCAAGTTGACATCAATAGATCAAATAATATATCTTTACATTATCAAAGAGAATATGGATACCCTTCTTGATATCAAAACAATAGTGCGATGTGTGTACAGGTCCTGAACATGTTTTGAGATCATTAAAAAAGACAAAAATATCAATAGCTAAAGGATTTTTAAAATTGCAAAAAAAAGACCTTTGATTTTAATCCAAACACAAGAATAATTTTTTGCTTTTGTAATAGTGTTTCTTTGGTCAACACCCTTTTCTTAATGTCAATAAATCAACTAGACGTGAGGACATCATTAAAAAGCTGTCATTTTTATATAAATAAAAACGACAGCAAAAGAAATTAATCAGATCATATTTGACTATTGTTTTGTATAAAAGATTATGTTTCTTGTATGTCTGATTGATCTCAATAAACATGTCAAATTAAGTGGGCCTTTGGATGTCTTAATGATGTTTACCACATTTTGATGTTTCAGTGATGTCAATACCTATTGTTATCATTTTGATAGAAAAATAAGTAATACATATATTAATTGTTTTTTCTACGTCTTTGTCCACGTTGATTATAAAAATGATGTGGGTATATGTTTCTTATCAGAACAACTTTTTTCAATGTTTTATTGTACACTTTATTGTTGTGAAAAAGTGTTCTCCTTTTACTTTTACACGTTCAATTTTTGATACAAAAAGCATAACACAGCTTGTTTCTTGTATATTTTATAGGTCATAACACATTGTTTTTGTGGCACTGATTTTGAAATGCTTTTTTGCCTGTTTTGATATCAAGACATATACTGTCGTTTATTTATCTCTTGTATCTTTACATAGTCTTTTGTCAGCATATGTTTGATATAAGAACACCTTTTCTTTTTTGTTGCAAGTTACACAGATTTCGCTGTTTTCGATGTTTTATTGGTCATCATAATTTTCTTGTGCGTATTATTTTATGAAAACATGTTCTGCTTTTGTTGTTGTGAGGCCAACAACCTCTTTGGCTGTTGTCTTCATATCAAGAAATAATATCTTAGCTCCTATGTTCTTTAAGCTTTTGCGTGATGTCAATTGTTTCAATGATGTCAACACGTAAAAACGTGTTTTATTGATGTCAGTACATATAGTTTCATGCTATTTGGCTTTAAAATGTCATGTTTTTGGCTGATGTGGACACGTTTCTTTTGGGTTTTATTGATCCTAAATATATATTTTACCTTAATTCCAGTAACGCTAACAACAATGGGAAGGGTTTTTCCCTATTTGAATCATATAAACACATGATGTTTGGATGTTTTGCTCACATCAAAACAGTTGTCATTTTGATATCAAAAAGCTTTTTCACTTTTGCAATGATTTCAAAACATGCTTTATGGAGGTTTTATTGATTTCAAAACATGCTTTATGGAGGTTTTATTGATTTCATCTCTTTTTGACATTAAAGTGCCTTAAAATTAAATATTTCCATGGCCAATTAAGAATCATTAAGAATCATTGGTTCGTAACAAGAAAACAGCTAAACAAATTGTGCTGACGTCAATACAAAAGCTAAAGAACACCAAACCAATTTGATATGAAAACAACCAAGAAGGCTGCTTAAACTTCATTGCAATATAAATAATATACAAGAACAAAAAGAGGACAAATTTTGAAATAAGTAAGACGTTAAAAAAAGCATATGTTGACATCAATAGAACAAACAATATATCTACATTATCAAAGAGAATATGGATACCCTTTTTGATAAAACAATAGTGCGACAAAAACAAGGAATAACACATCAATAAGATATAAAAGAAACGTTCATAGTCATGAACATCCAGAATACATATCTTGACATCATTAAAACAGTGAAAGTCCCTCTATTATTAAAAAAGCCAAAGATGTGCGCAAAGACCTGAACATGTTTTCAAATCATTAAAAAAGCCAGACATCATTAAAAAAGCCCAAAATATAAAAAAGACAGCTGAAGAAGTTGTGTTAACCTCATGGAATCAAGGAACATATGTAGATATTAATAAAACGTCAAAATATTAAGTGTAGTTAAACAAAAACAGAACATATCTTTTTACAGGAATAAAACGTACGAAAAATCATTGACGTGTTGACACCATTAAAACAGCCAAAGACATCAGGTAAAATCTAAATGACCATTTTTGATATGAAAAAATGGCGGATGTACTTTGACAAAAAAAATAAACCTTTGCGTTGCAACCAACAAAAAAAATCAATAAACGTCCAAACATATGTCGACTTCTTTGA
>JAUUDY010155450.1:1463-13417 GCA_032361765.1 Panulirus inflatus
TTACGCTACTTTGTTATAGCGGGAATGGCGAAGTGCAAAACATAAGTGTAACTTCACAATCAAAGACAATCTATCTTTTAGTAAAATGTATGATGTTTTATTTTCACCTCACCTGCTATGACCTCTTCATTAACAAGTAACAGTGCCTTGCAACCGGAATTAACTTTCATGCATGTATTGTAGTATTATCAAGTGCTTCCGTGACACTTAAACGTGCCTTTGCAGTATGTAATAACACCTTCAGTAACACAAACTTGCCCTCTAATGCACACAACACTGCCCTCTCACACAAAACCTTGCCCTGTAATACAAAACCTTGCCCCATAACAAGAAGTAACTCATTCTGAGACAACCCTGCCTGCAGTGTCCTTGTTAGGGTAACCTTTTTAACTCCCTGACTTTCGAAAAGTTTACTTGTTTCTAACTTCACAACTGCATTTTACAGCTACTTCGAATGTGTTATACGTAATTTTCTGCTGTTATATTCAAAAATTTTCATTATTCTCTCCCTTATTCACTTCAAAATCATCAATTCTCATGCTTGCAACATCTAAGGGATTTTCCTGCATCATTTTACTGGGCAAAATATCAAGGCTGAACAATCAGCTTAAGGCTGTAATCATACTACCTATTACATAGTAATTCAATTAAAATCAATGTTCTACACTCAGAGTTCATCTTATTGCTGACCTGGTGAAATTCCAGACCTGTGTTGCATAATCAATAACTAAAATGAAAATACAATGTAGACAATTCTAATGAGTCTCTTTAAGAACATATACAATCCTTCTATTAAAACAATAGGATTACTTATAATCAACCCGAGACCCCCTTTTCCAGGAGGCTCCTGCTGTCCAAGGTTACACTATACTCAGCAGCAGGGACAGGATGGACTTCTTTGAGGTAAGAAGTTTTTCAATGAGACTGTCCTCACCGAAGGTGACTTTTCCTTTGTGTAAACCCAAACAGGTTATTAACACCTGACCACCTTGCCATCACTGTATCTAAATTTGGTCTTCCATGAGCCACAATACTCTGTGCAAAGTGAACTTGTGTAAAGTTACATTCATAACACCATACTTCTTAAAAAAAAAGAAGACATTTCTGCATCTTCACAAGCGAAAGGCACTGGGACTTTGCTTTTTGCTGTCCCAACAACGAATATGGCTGAGCAAATGCTAACACTGGGGGCCCAACCACAAAACTGACTATTTACCAACCAGCAGCCTAAGACCAAGGCCTGTATCAATCAGTTCTTATGCCAAGTTGGTTTTGAAGATAAACAAATGATTGACAAGCAGCAATACAAAATCCATTAGTCCTTCTCTTTCACTGGACAAATGGGAGTCTTGTGTTCAAGACAGGTTCTTGTCTTTCCAAGAAGTGCACCAGGTGTACTAACTCTAAACATGGTAATATCAATAACCAGAGGTAATACTGAGAAGTGGTTCCTGACAACCTAACAAAACTGATCACAGTAATTTTTGTGTTCATAAAACTAATGAGATCTTAAGACTTGCACAGAATACCTTCTAACCAAAACACCTATAACTGCTCTAGGAAAAGGAACATCCAATGAGACTTAAATCAACTAAGTAGCAAGATGCCTCTGCCTTAAAACTTCCAGGAGGTTATTACCTTTTAAATTCAAGCGTGTCACTGGGAAATTTCAAAATTCATAATCTGTACCATTATGGCTCTCAATCTATTTCCCTTATCTAGAGAAGATGCCTCTTTTTTAACCAACTGATATACTTTGGGGACTCCAGTAGCTCCACGGCTGCATTACACTCGGCAGCATGGACAGGACAGACTCTTCCGAAGTGAGGAGTTTTTTAATGAGATTGTAATCTCTTTCATCAATAGACAACGACAAATCCTTGCTAAGTGACTTAACTCTTAGTATGCTTCAGAGGTATACTGCTCTAGAGCTGCCCTCTGCCAGTGGCCTGTTAAGGGTGAGGCACTAAAGGCTAAGATGTGGCACTGGAGTCCAACAGTTATTGAAACTCTTTTACCAAGGGCACCCCTTTGAGGGAGTTTCCAAAGGGAACATGAATCAGATATACAGACAGAGAGATAAACAGGACAGATAGCTATTGTAGAGACATACAAAGTTTCCCAATAAATGGAGCATTTCCGATACCAGAGGGAGAAACTGATGATTGAGCAGATGGATTTGGCTATCTCTGAGAGAACATCCTGCTCAGTTTCATAGGTATCAGAAGCATAAATATATAAGTAACACATAAAGACAGAATTATTGCACTGGAGTTCAACCTCCACGATGAAGAGAATACTGAAAAATGTTTGATCATCATCTGCCCCAGAAGGACATGTAAATGAAACTATATCTGTCTGGAAATCGAAATATCCACAGAACTCAACGATATTTTAATCTACATACAAATAGCTACAAACTGAAAGGGATGGTTAAATTAGAAAAGAAAGAGATATGATTTGATAAAAGGCGTTAAAAAGCAAATTAACCTATGAACGCCGTCCTATGGAGATATAGCTGAAACAACAGTCAGATAGCATTTGAAAGGTATTTAAGAGCATAGAAAGAGTATGGCAAGAACAGTAAGGAGGACCAGAAAAAATGAGAAAGATCAAAACAGTATTGTGGAATAGGGATGAGGTAACAAACGAGTTTTCCATACACTCATCAGAGGCAAATTGCCAGTTAAAGGGCACCTATACAGGATAAGGGATTTAAATGAAAGGGTTGTAGAGGACAACGCAAAAAGTGCAAGGATCCAACTCTTACACAGATTTATTTAGGGTAAATAATTGGTTAAAAAGCAGTTAACTGAGACAGGATTTAGAGTAAAGAGCTGCAAAGCATGATGTAAAGATATACAAGCTGAACAACAAATTCAAAATGCTCCCACAGTGGAAGACACTATTGCTCCAATGTCTAAGTAGAATGGGGAGGTCTTGGAAAGCATTGACATTACTAGAAAAGACGTATGTAGACTACTGGATGGCCTTGACTTTTATATGCCTTACAGTCAAATTGAAGTTTCTCAATGTGTACTGAAGACATGTACAGATACAGTTCATAGGTAATGGAGTGAACCAGGGGATTTGAAGCAGCTGCAGAAAACCATGGAAAGGTGTGTGGTCCCTGGCTGTGGATAGCAGGATGTGTTTTTGATGTATTGCACATGACAGCAAGAGAATGGATGTGAGTGAACAAGGCCTTTTCTTTGTCTGTTCCTGGCTACCTTGCTAACGTGGGAAACAGATAACAAGTGTGAATGAAAGAGAAAATGTCAATCGAAGAGGGTGTCGTAACCAAGGTAGTGGAAGATGGCAAATGATCGACTTATCATTAACCCTTTAACCAAATAGCTCTACTTTGCCTGTTAAAGGGTACTTCTTGTAAATCTATGATTCATGATTTCACCCCAGCAATTGAGTTTCATTTGATCTATGGTGGTGTGAGGTGCCTAAGACCTCCTTTTACAACAATTACTTGAGTACTTCAGCAACTCAGCCAAAACATGGAAGGATGTTACAGTAGACTGTGTACTGTAGCTAACATTGAGTGGTATATGCTCAGCAGCAATAAGGAGTCTCATGATCAACATGATATCTATTTCATGAAAAAAATCTCTTTGATGATGATGAGTATGATCTGTAAAACACTGAAAGAGATAATCAGAAAACAAATGAATGACTGCAGAAGAGAAACTGCCAAAATGAAAGCCAATACAGATTAAGAGAAAGTCATGCATAACAAATATTGACGGATTTCTACGAGAAAGTGAGCTCCATTTGACATAAGAAAAGGATGGGAGGATTGTGTGGTCCTGGACCACCAGAAAGTTTGTCACTGTACCACACAAGAAGATGGTAAAGAAGCTGGATCCTCAGGAAGGAATAAAGGGGAGGTACTTCTTTCGACAGACAGAACATTACTTTAGTTGGAAGGGAACAATGACATACACATTCTTCTTAAAATGGGCTGAGATCATCAGTGGCATGCCACAGGGGTAGGTTCAGGGACCATTGCCCTTCTTAGTCTAAATAAATTACCTGCCAGCTGAACTGAAATTACACTCAAAAGTTTGCAGATAATGCCAAGGGCATAAAGGAGGTAAAGAATAATGAAGACTGCATCAATTAAAAGGGATTTGACACATGATTGATATAATTCACCCTGAACAAATATAGAAAAGAAGCTGCAGGAACCTAGTTGTGAGAAGGATCTAGAAGCTGAAATTATATCTAATTTGCTGCTAGAGCACCATCTCAGGAGAAATGTTAAGGAGACAAACTGTCTACAGACAAAAATTATAACTCAAATTAAGAACATGGACATGAAAACATCTAGCAAGTTAACAACAGCCTGTATTAAGCCAATACTAAAATGAGCTTTTTAAGTTTGTTTAGTGCACTCAAAGAAGTGCTGAGAATTAACAGAGAGGGTTCAGAAGACAGTTAAAAAGATGGATCCAGATTTATGATGGCTAAATTGCTACGAGAAGTTGAAGTTATATGTTAACTCACCATGGAAGAGTGCAGAGTGCAGCATAAGAATTCAAAAAGTTGTATGATAGCAGTAAAGTTCAAAAGATGAACACCAATGAATGCACCACTCCCTCCCCGTACTATGCAAATAGGAAATTACACAATGTCACAAAGTTCAACCTCAGAGGCAGAATTCACAATTTATGTCTGGTTCAACAAATGTTTATGCAGTATATCACGAACTTGTATATACTTGTCTCTGAATATGAAGTCCTCATGGGTATGTGTACAGATGTTCATGTCACATTAATTGATCATCAGTTGAACAAATAAATAATGAATCTTGATTTGAGAGCCCAAATCTTTTAAGAAACACTGTACCCTACTATATGCTACTAGTACTTATGATCATTATCATTTCTTAAGACACCTAGAGAAGGAATGCAATAATTCTACAACTGAGTTCTCTCAAATAGTGGTTCATTAAAGTTCTTGCTTGTTTACTGAATTTAAGCTTCATTCATACTCGCAGAGAAATCTTTTTGAAGTACTGTAATGTAAACCTCCAATGACTTAAGCAACACTAATTTGAACATTTACTTGCAAAATGACACTTGGCATAAGAAAGACTAAAGTATTTTCCTCTGTGCAGAATATGATTTACCAAGAAATCAAACAGAACACAAAGAATTTTTTTAGCTTTCAACAATTTTGGGGCTAATCACTACAGTAATCATCAACATTCTTCACTAAAAAATGCATACACAGAACAGTCACATTAAAATTATGAAACAGATATAAACTAAAGGAACACGGAAGAATACTTGGTTAGTTCCTAAATACATTTACTAATTCAGAAAAATCAAGTCTGCTGCAATTTTGTATCATATCTCACTTTCATCATTAACAAACTCTACAGAGCTATCAAGTCCAATATACACAATAAAAACATTTATGATACTACTACTCAAGATTACCAATATATCATTTTGAATCACTTACCTTTCATTAATAATATAAAAACAATCTACTCATTTGTTTTTAATAATTTTCATTTAATGAACGAACTTTAGTCTAATGCAAAAAGCTGATTTGAACACTCTAATACCTATTTATTATTATATGCTCTTTACGAAGTGTATAACCTTCATTATAATATGCTTTCTTCAAATTTCCCATGAAAGAAAATTAAGTGAGTGAAGATGATAAAGTAACCAGTGGTAGTCCTTCACAATAAAACATAGAAAACTGTTCTTTAACTCACTGGGCATGATAATAATTCTATGGTTTAGCTTTCATAAATTAAATGTAATTAAACTCGTAATGAATGAAACTTATCATGCATTTTCAGCATCTCTATCTAATATGTTTATGTAAAATTATTTACCACTAATTATGAAAAAGGGGTTCGAATGAAAGAAGTAACACAATTACTAACTAATCAGGCATGGATATCAGCTTAATATGCCATACATTATTTGTAACACTACAAGAGATGCAAACAATTAAATACATGCCTTGAACATGCTTTCAATCAGATAAGAATTCAACTCTGCCCGCATGTAAACAAACTCATGTTAACCTTCAAATTTTTCAAAAAATTAAACAGTATAAATCCATCACCAAAGGCAGGTAAAATAAGATAAGTGTGCTTACTGTCTGAAGGAAGCCCAACGCCGAGGAGCGATGATTTTCTCCTGTGCGCTATTGGAAAGGAAATAAAGGCTTGTTTGAAAAAAAAAAAAGGTGATGATAACTGACACAAAAGAAATCTTTAATCCTAAAACCAACTAAATAAAATAAGAAGACCTGAAGCGAGGCACAGTAAAGCTCTCACCATCATTTAGATATGACCAGAGAACTAAAATCTAATCCATGCTAGCGGTTCTTCTCATCTAAATCTAATGAATAAGGACATTTCACGAGGCCTCAGACAACAGAAAGAAATCAGTCCATACTTGAAACTATGATCTAACTGGTGATAAATAACAAGACTGAGATCTTAGTAAACTGTTTTGGATATCAAGATTGAAGTTTCAGGGAAAAATATTTCCATAAATATTGTAGCTATTTCATAAAAAAATAACTAATTGCAAAAAAAGCTGAACAATAGATGCTATACAAAACTCTTAAGAATGATGCAACCTGAAAAATCAAATTTTTACCACAGAGATGCATTATTCTTCCAAAACAACAATCAGCAATCTTTTTACTTTTAATGTTGTAATTCTGGAACATATGATTGCAGAAAGTATTATTGTTTTCCAGACATACACTCTGAATCAGTTAAAAGCACTTTCAAATTAGATTAATGGAATACCAAGTGCTCTAACCATAAAAATGTTTTATTTGCGGTGCAAGATCATCACAGGAGGCTAGAAAGCCATTGTATGTGCATCATTATCAGCAATCGTATCCATATGCAACATAACTAGGTCTATTTCTCTCTACTACTAAGTGCATCTTTCTCTAAAATTTGAATTTAAAACTAGTATTTTTCATTCTATATGTATATACCTCTGATGGCTACATAGCTCAACACTTTTATATCACAAATTATCTGATGATGTAACTTGTTCATATATCTACATCCTGTTAAGTACATCCAACATGTTTCTCACTCACCAGTGAAGTGTAAACAAAGTAATAGCTAAAGATAATAATTCAATACATTATCATTACACTGTGAATGCCCACGATATAGAAGGGGGGAACCTTCCAAGATATAATGTAATGCTCTTAATTTAGCAAAATATGGCAAACATATTTCTTTTACATTCAATATTTGACAACACTTCTCCCCACTGCTGTGATATAATAAGTGTAAAAGATTATAGTGATATTAAAAGTGAAGATGATAATTTATATGATAATGTGCATAGTTTAAACCAAGATTCAAAAATTATAAATCAGATGAAATAAGCCAAACCAAACACTGGCCTTCGATACTGGTAATACGTTTTAGATCAACAACTAGTAAGAAGGTACAAGTCTTTAATAATGCCAATCTAATATCTATGGGCTGTATCAACATCTTTCCATAACACTTACTGAACAACATATTCAAATACACAGAAGTGTAACATCTATCTATCTATCTCTTTCTTATGTTAGTTATGCATCCACAACTTATCAATCATCTTATGTTTCTGTGACTCATTCTCACAGTATATCTTTTCTTAAAAGAATCACCATTTACTGATTCATCTGTTACGAGAGTAACATTTTCCTGTAAGGAATCTCATCTCTTCATCTGTTACCATAGCAACATTTACCTGAATGATATCTCCTCAAAATGGAATCTTCTCCATATATTGTAGCTACTCTTTTATGCTACATAATATATACATTTTTTTTTCTTTTAAACATTGTAGCTAATCCAATCACTATATGCTATGGACCCAGCAAAATGACAGTAAGAAATCTGCTTATGATATATGCATGTTAATCTGGCTACAGCTTGCATATCACTTACTCCAGACTGCAAATTTT
The DNA here is from genome assembly GCA_032361765.1 of Panulirus inflatus. Taxonomy (NCBI): domain Eukaryota; kingdom Metazoa; phylum Arthropoda; class Malacostraca; order Decapoda; family Palinuridae; genus Panulirus; species Panulirus inflatus. The sequence goes on from JAUUDY010155450.1 coordinate 9,435, forward strand.
CAACACACATGTTGAGTCTATTACAGGAAAACCTTACAGCTTTATTAGTCTGATCTCGTAAGAAGGCATTATAATTTTTTTGAAGTATACTGGGTAAATGTACAGAACCCAAAGAACTAAATGTTCTAAAACATTAACGTGTAAAAAAGCATCAAACGAAAGCTCAAATGTGAGTAATGTTATTCTAATAAATGAATATTTAATACCACGTGGAAGCATTTCATCGTAGTTTAATAACTAAATTTTTCTGAAGACATATTCAAAGACAAAACAAAGAAACAAAAACTTAAGTTTTACTGAAAAAGTTTTATTACACATTACTAAGATCTGCTTTGCTTTATATCTTAAGTGATAGTGAAATGTGCTAACTTAATACTTTACTGAAAGTAAGGTATTAAGACACTCTAAGACAACGATGAAACAACATTCAGGACTAAAAGCAAGCTACAGTGACACTGTTGTGCAATTCCAACAAAACACAAACTACATACAGTACCCACAATTAAACAAGAAGTAGAGGGTCAGTCAGTTAGCTTTTGGTATAAAATGTAAGTGCCCCAAAATATCATACGGTGCTGAAATAAATTTTTTTTATAAATTATCAAACTACTGTACACACTTAAACAACAAGCAAAAGAGCACAAGGCAAAATTTCCAAATGACTCTTCAATCATTCTGTGTCATAAAACAAAATGTTCAACTCAATATATTAGTGCACCACAAGCAGAATGCAAGTCTTGCTTTGTTCTGTATTTATCACTTTCAGTCTAATGATTCATCAAATGCCATTGTTTCGAAACTGCCTTCAATTTTTCCATACATAATTACCTTATTACCTTACTGTCTTGAGTAAAATGCTTATCAACTTCATCAGGTGATAAACATTAAAAACTTAAAAATCCCCAAAGAAAACAAAGATATAAGACAATTGAAACTAGATTCAATGCATTTCGGTATTTCACTAACACAACTCCTAAAATTATCCGCAATTTCATAATTCAGTTAACAATATGCATCTTGTGATAACCAAGTGATAAGCAGGTAGTATGTTTTTAAACTCAACAAATCTGATATGAGTTTACAATTATGTTTTCACAAATAATGCTATGTAAAACTGAAACAGCTGAGTGGCTACTCAATATTACGACATGCTACATTTCAAGTTTATTTATCCGATGGTTTATTTACGTTAAAGGGTTATACACAAAAACATTTACTGAAAAGAAATGGATGGTAAAGATGTGACACACCACAGTAACAGCTTAAGAATGCACGAGCTAATCACATTTGCTTCAAATTTACCACAATGCCCAAGCCATTATGGTCGACATCTTTTACGCGAGTTTAAATTCTGTAGACTGGTATCTATACAGAATAGCAGTGCTGTGCAGCATGATACCCATGGAAACTAATTTGAAACCTCTTCAAAGATAATCTTGTATACAACATAAATCTGGTCAAATACTACGACAACTTCTGCCTCTACATTAACTTCTGTCTCAGTACGCACAATCTAAAGCACGAGTTTAATATTTTGCCATGACAAAATTATGCTTTCTACTTTCTGCCAAGGATCTACAAAAACCTAAGTTGTTACTTTATCAGGTATAACATGATTAGCTTTCTACCCTTTGTTCTAAGTAAAAGGCATTAAAGAGTATATCTTGTTTCCTTATCTGTTGCCATGGAAACTAGAATAGATTGATTTGGGAACATATACCTATCTCCACAACATGAATCCTTACTATGGGGGTGTTCAGACTCAAGCAAACATATTTATATTTTTGATCCTATATATTTAGATACAAAAGGAATCGTGCTAGAAAAACTGAGAAAAAATTATTCAAGTGGTGCCAAAGTGTTATAAAATATGTCCTTAGTCATTTAAGTACAGACGTTCTGGCAAAACAAAAGGTGATTTTCAAATGCTTTTCTACAGTTCTGTTAATCCTAGTCGTACAGTTAAATTTCTTTCACGGAAAGCAAGATTACAGTACATAAGTGATCTCTCTTAAATCACATTATGATTGAACAAATGGGTAAAAAATCAGTCAAAATGGAAAGAGCCTTTGCCTTGTAGTCTTTTCCTGTGCACTTTAGAAGGAAGGTCATCTGAGCAGAATCATAAGCACTAACAATTAAATACACATATCTATGACATAAATGATTAAACAACAGTTAATTTGCTCACATCATTATTGTTTTCACAGCCATTGTGCTGATTTGCAACATCCGTATTCCATCTCGTAATATACGAAACAAAATAACTGGCCACTTCATAATTCTGCTCATGATTAGTGATGCAAAGAGAAAGTTCTAAATCCCAGGCACATGCTGCCTGCAACTACCCATGCTGTGCCGCCACCGCTTGCTAAAAAAAAAGATTCGTCAGTGACCCAGTACCTGGATGGAGAGCCACGTAAAGATCTTCTGACCCAAGAATTCCTGCGGCTAAAATTATTAGGGGGTAGAGAATGAGGGGGGCTTCTGATGCTGCCATCCAAGTCGTCACTGCCAGAGGGACAAATTTTTAACATTTCATTAACAAAGTACAAGCTTTCAACAGGTTGAAATCTATCCAAAACAGATAATGTACAAAGCAACATCTACAAGTCTGTCAAGTGTTCACATACTGCTGCTGCAAGAACTACAGGATAAATATTCCAATGTACTTATTTTGATAACTTACCAACTACTTCATCACAATCATGAGAAATCAAGGGTAGGCTATTCTTGTCCTTTCATATACTTTTCACTCTAACTATAGTATGTCCATTAATGTACCTCTGAACAAACTACATCCTTTATATACTCATTAAATGCGTCAAACTTTAATGAGCTCATATGGCAAACAGAAAAATTATTAAAAAACATTTGAACATAATGATCACACTGAATTACGGAGTAAGGTTTGATTTTTCATTTCAGGAAGTAAAAAAAGAGTTCTTGGGTGAATAATCACCTACTTTCAGTTCCCTGTATGCACATTACTATTAATATTATCAATATCATTATCTGAATGCACATTACTATTAATATTATCAATATCATTATATGTTTCAAAAGAGTACTAGGAAGATGCAGAATATGATTGACAAAATACTTCCTCTATACTTAAACACATTTACACTTTTCAAATGATCTATAACTCTTGTCAAACATTATAAATTCCTTAAGCATTTCACAACTACTTATAAGTTATAACAATACTAAGACCCTAACTCCTGCTTCTGATACATGCTATCAAAATCAAAACAGTCTTAGCATCTAAAGGCATTGATCATATAATAGAAATATTCTTCTGTCTACTTACCCTTTCATTACCAAGTCTGAGACAATAATAAAAATATCCAAAAACCATCAAAGTTTTAAAATATAGAAAGCTTTAGTGTTCACTCATTCTATCATTTAATATAAAGAAAGCTTACTCCAGCTTGATCAACCCATACACATAAAGACAGCTTTAGCGTTCACTCATTCGATCCTCTAGCAAGAAAAAACTTTACCAAGCTTAACCCATAAAAATAGAGACAGCTTTAGCGTTCACTCATTCTCTCCTCCAGCATGAAGAAAGCTTATTCTACTCCAGCTTACCCCATCCGGGCCGAGTCTGAGTCGCAGTCTATGTCATCCGCTTCGCCGTAACACTCGAAGTTCTCCTCTTCTCTGTCGCTCATACTCGAACACCCACTGTGAAGTAACAGCTAGTTATATATAACAAGGCAGTTAAGTTATATATATAACAAGGCAATTAAGAGTAGATTTTGCTCCCTGATTCATGCGTAGTTTAATTGCCTTAACCAAAGAACATATACTGAAATATGACTGAAAATCATATTATTGATACACTAATGGCATACAATTCATTTGGGATGTAAAGAAATCATATATTACCGCAAGGACATTCATACGAGCAATTATATTACTTATCAAATGAATTCATGTCTAAATAATTATATTGTAAGATCATACAATGAAATCTA
>JAUUDY010155561.1:0-13416 GCA_032361765.1 Panulirus inflatus
TGGGCAGGAAGGTCCTCACCTTCCTGCCCATCAAACCATCGATGGGCTAGATTTTGAGTGTCTCATTGGCTTGAGCTCGATGTTATGATGGGTTTGAAGACCAGGATTTGATGGGCTGGAGGGGGAGGATCTGATGGGCTTGAAGGCGAGGGTCTGATGGGTATGAAGAAGATGGTCTAACAGTTCATGAAAGTGAGGGTCTGATGGGTTTCAAGGAGAGGGTCTACCAGTGCATGAAAGTGAGGGTCTGATGGGTTTGAAGGAGGTGGTATGACACCCTCAACTTCAAGGCCAACAGACATAGGCATTCAAACCCATCAGACCCTCGCCTTCAAGCCTTTCAGTCACACTTCGTTTAGCCCAATAGACCCTCACCTTCAAGCCCTCGCCTTTATGCCCTTCAGAACCTAGTTTTCAAGCCCATCATACCCTCACCTTCACACTCATCAGACCCTCACCTTCAAGCCTGACAGATTCCCACCCTGAAGCCCATCAGACCCTCGCCCTAAATCCTAGCAGATCTTTGCCTTCACGTCCATCACACCCTCTTCTTCAAGCATATCAGACATTCGCATTCAAGCTAATTAGAAACCTCGCCTACAAGCCCATCAGACCCTCGGCTTCAGGCCAATTAGACCCTAGCCGTCAAGCACCGAGGACATTTCCTTCATCCTCATCAGGCCCTCGCCTTCAAGCCCATCAGACCCTCGCCTTCAAGTCCATCAGAAGCTCGTCTTCAAGCTCATCAGATCTTCACCCTTAAGCCGATCAACCCCACTCCAGTACATCAGACCCTCGCCTTCAAGCCCAATAGACCTCCGCCCTCAAGCCCATTCGACTCGCCCTAAAACCCACAAGATCCTCGTCATCAAGCCTAATGGGCTTGATACTTATGCCGTCAAACCCATCAGACCCCGACCTTCAAGCCCATCAGACCCTCACCTTCGAGCCCATTAGACATTCGAATTCAATCCGATCAGACCCTCGCTTTCAAGGCCATCAAGCAGATCAGACACGCCTTCAAGTGCATCAGACCATCGATTTCAAGCCCATCAGACCCTCACCTTCGTGCCCATCAGACAATCAATTTCAAGAGCAACAGACCATCACTTTAAAGGCCATAAGACACTTGACTTCAAGGCAAGGGCGAGGGTCTGCTGGGCCCTTAATTCCATCAAACCTTCACTTTCAAGGTCATTTAGGCGCATCATACCCTCGCCGTTACACCCATCAGACCCTCAAATTTAAGCTCATTAGACCTTCGCCTTGAAACCCCTCAGACCCTGGCCTTCAAAGCCATCAGACTCACCTATAACACCGTCCTTCAAGGCAATTAGACCCAGGCCTTGAAGGCCATCAGACTCTCATCTTTAAGCTCATCAAACCCTAGCCTTCAACCCCATCAGACCTTCGACTTCAATGCTATCAGTCCCACACCTTTTAGCGAACAGACGTTATCAAGCTCATTAGACCCTCAAAAATAAGCCCATTAGACCATTGCCAACAAGCTCATCAGACCCTCTCCTGCTAGCCCATCTGACCCTCGCCTTCATGCGCTGTTATATCCTCTCTTTCAAACCTATCAGACCCTCGCCTTCAAGCCCATCATACCTTGGTACTCAAACTAATCATAACATTAGGATCGATCCAATCAGACACTCAAAATTATGCCAATCTAATCCTCACCTTCCTGCCTATCAGACCATCGATTTCAAAAATAGACCTCCGCCTTCAAGTTCATAAAATCCTCGTCTTGAAGTGTGTAATGAGGATATGATGAGTTTGAGAGCTAGTGATTAAAGGCCTTGAAGGAGAGAGTCTGATGATAGTATTGAAGATGAGGATCTGATGGGGTTGAAGGCTAGTGTTTGATGGTCTTGTAGGCAAGAATGAGTTTGAAGGTGGCCAGGGTCTGATAGTTTTGAAGGCGAGGGTGTAATGAGCTTAAATTTGGTGGTCTCATGAATATGAAGGCGAGGGTCTGATGAGTCTGACGATGAGAGTCTGATAGGCTTGAAGATGAGGGTCTGATGGGCTTAATTTTGAGTGTCTGTTGGGCTTGAACCCGAAGTTCTGATGGGTTTAAAGACCAGGTTTTGATGGGTTTCATTGCAAGGGTGTGATGGGCTTGTAGGCGGGGGTCTGTTGGGCTTCAAGGCCAGGGTCTAATGAGCGAGGGCGAGGGTCTGCTGGGCTTCAGACCCATCGGACATTCAGGGGTCTCATGCTATTGAAGGCGAGGGTATAATGAGCTTGAATTCCAGGGTCTGATGAGCTTGAAAGCGAGGGTCTAATGGGATTGAAGGCGAAGTGTCAGATGAGTTTAAAGGCGTAGGTCTGATCTCATGGTTTTGAAGGCGATTGTCTCATGGTCTGTTGTTCTTGAAATCGATGGGCATGAAGGTAAGGGTCTGAAAGGTCTTGAAATTGAAGGTTTGATGCACTTGAAGGCGTGTGTCTGATCTGCTTAAAGGCGAGGGCCTGGTGGACTTGAAAGCGAAGGTCTCATGGCCTTGAAAGTGATGGTTTGTTGTTCTTGAAATAGTTGGTCTGATGGACATGAAGGTGAGAGTCTAAAGGGCTTGAAGTCGAGGGTCTGATGCACATGAAAGAGTGTGTCTGATCTGCTTAAAGAGAAGGGCCTGATGGGCTTGAAAGCGAGGGTCTGATAAGATTAAATTCGAATGTTTAAAGGCTTGAGGGCGTGGGTCTGATTTACTTGAAGGCAAGGTTCTGGTTTAATTTAGGACGAGAGTCTGATGGAATTGAGGGCGGGGATGTCAGGCTTGAAGGTGAGGGTCTCATGGGTGTAGAGGCGAGAGTATGATGGGTTTGAAGACGGGTCTGATGGGCATGAAGGCGAGGGTGTCATGGGCTTGAAGGCCTAGGTCTGATGGCCTGGAAGGCCAGAGTGTAATGAGCTTGTAGGCGAGGGTCTGCTGGGCTTGAAGGCGAGGGTTTGATGAGCTTACAAGCAAGGGTCTGATGAGTTTAAAGGCGTGGGTGTGATGGGCTTGATGGTGAAAATCTGATGGTTTCAAAGCCGTGTCTCATGCCCTTGAAGGTGTTGGCTGTTGTTCTTGAAATCGATGGTCTGATGGGCATGAAGGGGAGGGTCTGATGGGTTTGAAATCGATGGTCTGATGCACTTTAAGGAGTGAGTCTGTCTGATCTGCTTTAAGACGAGGGCCTGATGGGCTTGAAAGCGAGGGTCTGATCGGATTAAATTCAAATGTCTGATGGGCTTGAAGGCGAGGATCTCATATGCTTGAAAAATCGGGTGTGGATAGGCAAGAAGACGTCTGTCTGATATACATAAATGGAAGGGTCTGATGGGCATAAAAACGAGGGTCTGTTAAATTCGAATGTCTGATGAGCTTTAAAGCGAGGGTGTGAATTGCTTGAAAGCGTGGGTGTGATGGATTTGAGGGCTAGGATCTGGTGGGCTTTAGGGCAAGAATTCACCTTCAAGCCCATGCTTTTAAGCTCATTAGAAACCTCGCCTTTAAGCCCCTGCTAAGCTCCTGCTAGACCATCAGACCCTCGCCTTCAGGTTCATTAGACCCTAGCCTTCAAGAACCGAGAACCCTTCCTTCATCTTCATCAGGCCCTCGCCTTCAAGCCCATCAGACCCTCGCCTTGAAAGAAATCAGATGCTCGCCTTCAGGCCCATGAAACCCTCGCCTTCAAGCCCATCAGAAGCTCGTCTTCAAGCTCATCAGTTCTTCGTCCCTAAGCCGATCAACCCCACTCCTTCAATCCATCAGATCCTCGCCTTCAAGCCCGATAGACCTCCGCCCTCAAGCCCATTAGACTCTGGCCCTAAAGCCGACAAGACCCTCGTCATCAAGTCCATTAGACATTTGTCTTCAAACCCTCGACACTTATGCCGTCAAACCCATCAGATTCCGACCTTGAAGCCCATCAGATTCTCACTTTCAAGCCCATCAGACCCATGCCTCAACTTGAAGCCCTTTAGACATTCGAATTCAATTCGATCAGACCCTCGCTTTTAAGGCCATCAGGCCGTCGCCTTTAAGTGCCTTCAAGTGCATCAGACCATCAATTTCAAGCCCATAAGACCCTCATCTTCATGTACATCAAACCATCAATTTCAAGAACAACAGACCATCACTTTCAAGGCCATAAGACACTCGACTTCAAGACCATAAGAACTTAAGCACATAAGCTCATCTGACCCTCACCTTCAAGCCCATCATACCCTTGCCTTCAATCCCATCAGACCCTCGCTTTCAATTCCAGCAGACCTTCGCCTTCAAAGTCATTAGACCCTGACCTACAAGCGCAACAAGACCCTCGCCTTCTAGCCTATCGAACCCATCAAAGCTTCGCCTTCATGCCCAGTAAGACCCTCTCGGTCAAACCCATCAGCACCTCACCTTCAAAGCCCATCAGACTCTCCCCCGCTAGCCCATAACACCCTTGCCTTGAAGTCCATCAAACCCCGATCTTCAAACCCATCCTAACTTCGGATTTAAGCCCAACATACACTCAAAATCAAGCCCATCTGATTCTCGCCTTATAGGCCATCAGCCATGAAGAACCTCAAGTATCTCGGCTTCAAGCCCATCATAGCCTTGCTTTAAAGGCTATGAGACCATTAGACCCAGGCCTTCGAAGCCACCAGACCCTATTCTTCAACCCCATCAGACATCAGTCACACAACTTTTAGCCATGAGACACTCTAACTTCAAGCCTATCATACCTTCACCTTCAAACTTATCATATCCTCGCTATCAAGTTCATCAGACCCTCAAAGATAAGCCCATTAGACCATCACCATCAAGTTCATCAGACCCTCTCCTGCTAGCCTATCTGATCCTCGCTTTTAAGCCCATCAGATCATCGCCTTCAAACCCGGCCTTCAAGCCGATCAGACATTCGAGTTCAAGCCCATTAGGCCCTCGCCTTTACCACAAATTCGAACTTAATACAGACTCTCGTCTCCATCAGACACACACCTTTTTCAAGCATATCATATCCTCGCCTTCAAGCCCATCAGACCCTCGGCCTCAAGGCCATAAGACCCTCGCTTTTAGGCCGATCAGACATTCGAGTTCAATCCGATCAGACCCTTCCTTTCAAGCTCATCAGGCCCACGCTTTCAAGCCAATCAGACATTCGAGTTCAATCCGATCAGACCCTCGATCTCAAGCTCATCAGGCCCTCGCCTTTACGGATATCAGATTCACTTCAAGAGTATCAGACCATCGATTTCAAGAAAAACCTTCAAGGCCATGAGACTCGTCTTTGAGACCAGATCTTCACCATCAGATGAGTTAAACTCATCAGACACCTCGCCTCCATGCCCAGTAATACCCTGATGGCGAGGGTCTAATGAGTTTGATGGCTAGGGTCTACTGATGGGTTTACAAGTGTGTATGCATGAAGGTAAGCGTTTTATGGGTTTGAAGGCGATGGTCTGATGGACCCTATCTTTGAGAGTCTGATGAGCTTGATGGCGAGGATATGATGAGTTTGAAGGCGTGTCTGATGATTGTGTTGAAGGCGAGTTTGAAGGGTAGTGTCTGATGGTCTTAAAGGTGAAGGCCTGATGGCATTGAAAGCTTGGGTCTAATGGTCTTGAAGGCAAGGGTATGATGAGTTTGTAGGTGATTTTGAAGGACAGAGACTGATGGGTTTGAAGGCGACGGTCTAATTAGCTTAAATTTGAGGGTCTCATAGGTATGAAGGTGAGGGTCTGATGAGTTTAAAGGCATGGGTCCATCAGGCGAGGGTCAGCAAGGGTCTGATCGGATTGATTTCGAATGTCTGATTGGCCTGAAGGCCCATCTGGTGGGCTTTAGGGCTAAAGTGTGATGGGTCTGAGGGTGGAGGTCTGATGGTCTTGAATTTAAGGATCTGATGAGTGTGAAGGCGAGGTGCTGATGTGCTTGAAGGCGAGAATCTAATGGACTTGAATGCAAAAGTCTAAATTGGCTTGAAGGCGAGGATCTAATTGGCTTCAAGAACAAGGTCTGATGGGCTTAATCGCAAAAGTCTTAAGGATTTGAGGGTGAGGATCTAGTTGCCTTTATAGTGAATATCTTGTGGGCTTTAGGGCAAGAGGGCGGAGGTCTATTGGATTTGAAGACGAGGGTCTGATGGGTGTAAAGGGCTTGAAGTCTATGGTCCGAAGGCATTGAAAGCGAGTGTGTCATGACCTTGGATGTGGGGATCTATTGAGTTAAAAGGTATGGGACTAATAGCCTTGAAGGTGAGGGTCTGATGGGTGTGAAGGCGATGTGCCTATGAAGGTGAGGATCTGATGGGCTTGAAGGCAATTGTCTAATGGACTTGAAGGCGAATCTTAAGGGGCTTGAAGATGGACTTCAAGTTCTGGCTTTGATGGGCTTGACGACAAAAGTCTCAAGGACTTGAAGGCGAGGATCTCAGGGCTTTAGAGTATGATTGGCCTGAGGGTGAGGGTTTGATGCAATTGAAGTTAAGGGTCTAATTGTTGTAAAGGCGAGGTGCTGATGTGCTTGAAGACGAGGTTCTGATGGTCTTGAAGGCGAGGATCTAATGCAAAAGTCTCAATTGGCTTGAATATGGGGATCTGATGGGCTTCAACATCAGGGTCTGATGGGCTTGATGGCAAAAGTCTCAAGGGTCTAATGGGTTTATTGCGATGATCTTGTGGAGTAAGATGTGCCTATGAAGGTGAGGATCTGATTGGCTTGAAGCCCGAGGGTGGAGGTCTATTGGGCCTATTGGTCAGATTGGTTGATTTTGAGAGTCTGATTGCCTTGAAACCGATGTTCTGATGGGTTCGAAGACCAAGGTTTGATCGGCTGTAAGGGGAGGGTCAGATGGGCTGGCAGGAGAGGCACTGATGAGCTTTAATGTGATGGTCTAATGGGCTTATATTTGAGAGTCTGATGAGCTTGATGGGCTAAAAGTTGTGCGACTGATAGTATTGAAGGCGAGGGTCGTATATGCATAAAGGTGAAGGTCTGCTGACATTCAAGGCCAGGATCTGATGGGTTTGAAGACGAGGGTCTAATGACCCAATCACACCTCGTCTGATGGGTGTGACGGCGAGGGTGTGATGAGTTTGTTGCTGAGGGTCTGATGGGCTTGAAGGCGAGGATTTGATAGGCTAAAAGGTGTGGCACTGATAGGATAGAAGGCGAGGTTTTGATTGGCTTGAAAGTTAGGGTCTGATGGGCTTAAAAAAGAGGCTCTGACTGGCTTGAAGGCCTGGGTCTGATAGCCTTGAAGGCAAGGGTATTGAAGACGAGGTACTGAGATCCTGATGGGCTTGAAGACAAGGGGCTGATTACCTATAAGGAGAGAGTTTGACTTGAATCCTATGTTCTGATGGGTTTGAAAGCCAGGGTTTCATGGGTTTCATGGCAAGGGCATTATGGGCTAGGTCTGATGGGCTTGAAGGCGAGGTCCTGATGGGTGTGCAGAAGAGGGCATGAAGGCGAGGGTCTGATTTAATTATGGGTGAGGGTATGATGGGCTTAAAGACAATGGTCTGATGGCCATGAAGGCGAAATGTCTGAGGAGTTTAAAGGCGTCGGTCTAATGGCCTGGAAAGTGATGGTCTGCTGTTCTTGAAATCAATGATTTCAAGATGGGCATGAAAATAAGAGTCTTGAGAGGCTTGAAATTGATGGTCTGATGCACTTGAATATGAGTTTAATACGCTTAAAAACTTTATGGCCTTGAAAGCAATGGTGTGATCGGATTGAATTCGAATGGGCTTGAAGGTGAGGTTCTGATGGGCTTAAAGGCGACGATGAGATGTGATTTAAGGCATGGGTCTGATGGGCTTGAAGGTGAGGATCTGGGCAAGGATTTGGCGGGATTTACGGCAAGAATCTGATGGGCTGTGAAGACGAGGTGATGATGTGTTTAAAGGAAAGGATCTGATGGGCTTGAAGGCGAGAGTCTGATTGGCTTGAAGGCAAGGATCTGATATGGTTGAAAAAGAGGGTGATAGGCATGAAGGCGTGTGTCTCATATACATAAAGGCAAGGGCCTGATGGGCATAAAAACGAGGGTCTGTTTGGATTAAATTCGAATGTCTGATGTGGGTGTGAATTGCTTGAAAGCGTGGGTGTGATGGATTTGAGGGAAAGGATCTGGTGGGCTTTAGTTTAAGAATGTGATCATCTTAAAGATGAGGGTCTGATGGGTGTGAAGGCGAGGTGCTTATATGCACGAAGGTGAGGGCTTGAAAGCGTTGGTCTGATGGACTTGAAGATGAAGGTTTTAAGGGACTTGAAGATGAGGATTTGATGGGCTTCAAGGTCAGAGTCTGATGGGCAAGACGGCAAAAGTCTCAAGGGCTTGATGGCGAGGATCTTTTGGACTTTAAGGGCAAGAGTGTGATGGGCCTGAGGGTGAGGGTCTGATGAGATTGAAGTTAAAGGTCTAATGAGTGTAAAGGTGAGTTGCTGATGTGCTTAAAGGCGAGGACCTTATGGGCTTGAAGACGAAGATCTAATGGGCTTCCATGCAAAAGTCTCAATTGCCTTGAAGATGAAGATCTGATGGGCTTCAAGATCAGGGTCTGATGGGCTTGGTGGCAAAAGTCTCAAGGGCTTGAAGGCGAGGGTCTAATGGGCTAATAGGCTTGAGGGAGGAGGACTATTGGGCTTGAAAGTGAGGGTCTGTTGTTCTTGAAATCGATCCTCTGATTGGCATGAAGGTGAGGATCAGATTGGCTTGATTTGAAGTATCTGATTGGCTTGAAACCGATGTTCTGATGGGTTTGAAGACCAACGTTTGATGGGCTGGAGGGGGAGGGTTTAATGGGCTTCAAGCCCACAAGATCCTCGTCACCAAGTCCATTAGACCCTCGTCTTCAAACCCTTGACACTTTTGCCGTCAAACCCATTAGACCCCGACCCTGAAGCCCATCAGATTCTCACTTTCAAGTCCATTAGACCTATGCCATAAATTACATCTCACCGTCGCCTTCAAGCCCAAGAGATCCTCACTTTCAAGCCCATTAGACATTCGAATTCAATCCGATCAACCCTCGCTTACAAGGCCATCGGGCCCTCGCCTTCAATCCCATGAGACCCTCACTTTTAAATCTTCAAGCTCATTAGACCCTGGCATTCAAACTCATCAGACCCTCGCCTTCATGCCCAGTAAGATCCTCTCCAAACCCATCAGCACCTCGCCACCAAGCCCATCAGACCCTCCCCCTCTAACCCATCAGCACCTTGCCATCAAAGCCCATCAGACCCTCCCCGTCTAACCCATAACACCGTTGCCTTGAAGCCCATCAAACCCCGATCTTCAAACCCATCCGAACATCGGATTCAAGCTATCAGACCCAGTCCTTCAAGCCAATCACAGCCTCACCTTGAAGCTCATCAGACCATAACTTTCACACCCATCAGACCCTTGCCTTCAATTCCATCAGACCTCAAATTTAAGCTCATTAGACCCTTGGCTACAAACCCATCAGATCCTAGCCTTCAAAGCCATCTGACCCTCACTTCTATACCCGTTACACCCTTGCCATCAACCCCATCAGACCCCACTTTTTTTAGCCATCAGACACTCTACTTCATCGTCAAACTCATCACATCCTCGCCATTAATCTCATCAGACCCTCTTCCGCTAGCACATCAGACCACCGTCTTCAAACCCATCAGAGCCTCATTTTCATTCACTGTTAGACCCTCTCCTTCAAACCCATCAGACCCTCACTTTCATGCACTGCCAGACCCTCTCCTTCAAACCCATCAGACCCTCGCCTTCAAGCCCATCAGACCCTTCCCCTCCACCCTATCAAACCCTGGTCTTCAAATCCATCAGAACATCGGGTTCAAAATCAAGTATAAAATCATGCCTATCAGACCATGGACTTCAAGGAAAGGAGACCCTCGCCTTCACAATAGACCTCCGCCTTCAAGCAAAGTCTACAAGATCCACGCCATAAAGCCCATTAGACCTTCGCCTTGAAGACCTTGAGACTTTTGATTGGCTTAAAAGTGAAGGTCTTATGGTGTAAAAAGTGTGATGGGCAAGTGTGATGTGCATGAAGGCGAAGTGTCTGATAGGCTTGATAGTGAAGGTCTGATAGGCTTGATAATGAAGGTCTCATGGTCTTTAAGGCGAGTGTTTTCACGGCCTCGAGGGTGATGGTCTACTTTTCTTAAAATCGATGGTCTAATGGGAATGAAGGCTTGAAAGCGAGGGTCTAATCGGACTGAATTCGAATGTCTAATGAGATGTGCTTGAAAGCATGGATCGAACAGGATTGAAGGGGAGGATCTGGTGGGCTTTAAGGGGAAGGTCTGATGTGCTTCAAGAAGTTGGTGTGATAGGCATGAAGGCGTGTGTCTGATATACTTAAAGGCCAGGGCTTGAAGGGGTTAAAAGCGAGGTTCTGTTGGGATTAAATTCGAATGAGTTGTGTTCTTTAAGGCAAGGATCTGATGGGCCAGAAGGCGAGGGTGTAAATTGCTTAAAGGATTTTGAAGGCGAGGATATGGTGAGAGTCGGATGGACTTGATTTTGAGTGTCTGCTGGTCTTGAACCTGATGTTCTTATTTGTTAAAAGGCCAGGGTTTGATAGGCTTCAATGCAAGGGTGTGATGGGTTCGGAGAGGCCAGGGTCTAATGAGCTTGAGTGCGAGGGTCTGCTCAGCCTCAAACCCATCGGACATTCGAAGGTCTGATGAGATTGAAGGTGAGGGGGTATGATGGGCTTGAATTCCATGGTCTGATGAGCTTGAAAGTGAGGGTCTGATGGTTTTGAAGGCGATTGTCTCATGGCATTGAAGGTGATGGTCTGTTACTCTGGAAATCGATGGGAATCAAAGTGAGGGTCTGAAGGGTCTTGAAATCGGTCTGATCTTCTTAAAGGTGAGGATCTGATGGACTTAAAAGCGAGGGTCTGATCGGATTGACTGAAGTGTGAAGCCGAGGTGCTGATGTGCTTAAAGACGAGTATCAGATGGGCTTGAAGGCGAGGATCTAATGGGCTTGAATGCAAAAATAACAATTGGCTTGAAGGTGAGGATCTGATTGGCACCAAGAACAAGGTATGATGGGGCTGATGGCAAAAGGCTTTATGGCAAGAATCTTGTTGGCTTTAGAGGAAGAGAGCGGAGGTCTATAGGGCTTGAAGACGAGGGTCCGATTGGTGTGAAGGGGAGGGTTTGATGGGCTTGAAGACTCAGGGTCTGATGGGCATAAAAGCGAGTGTGTCATGGCCTTGAAGGTGAAGATTTATTGTGTTAAAAGGTGTGGGACCCTTGAAGGCGAGGGTCTGATGGCTTTGAAAGTGATGATTCGTTGTTCTTAAATTCGATGGTCTAATGGACATGAAAGTGAGATTCTCATGGGTTTGAAGTCGAGGGTCTGATACACTTAAAGAGGAAGGCCTGATGGGCTTGAAGGCGAGGGTCTAATTGGATTAGATTTGAATGTCTGAAGGCTTGAGGGCAAAAATGTATTTAGATTTAGTGCGAGAGTCTGATAGAATTGAGGGAGGAGATCTGTTAGGCTTGAAGTTGGGTGCAGAGGCGAAAATATGATGTGCTTGAAGGTGAGGATCTATTAGGCTAAACGAAGTGGGACTGAAGGCGAGATTCTGATGGGTTTGAAGGTCTGGGTCTGATGGCCTTGAAGGCCAGGGTTTAATGAGCTTGTAGGGATTGAAGGCAAGGGTATGATGGGCTTAAATGCAAGTATCTGATGGGCATGGAGAAGAGGTGTCTGATGAGTTTAAAGGCTTGGGTCTGATGGGTTTCATGGTCTATTGTTCTTCAAATCGATGGTCTGATAGGCATGAAGGGGAGGGTCTGATGGCTTGAAATCGATGGTCTGATCGGATTGAACTCGAATGTCTGATGAGCATGAAGGCGAGGGTCAGATGCGCTTGAAGGCGAGGGTGTGATGGGTTTGAAAGCGAGGATCTCATATGCTTGAAAAAGAGGATATGATAGGCATGAAGGTGTGTGTCATATACATAAAGGTAAGGGTCTAATGGGCATGAAAACGAGGGTCTGTTTGGATTATATTCGAATCTAATGTGCTTTAAGGCGAGGGTGTGAATTTCTTGAAGGCGTGGTTGTGATGGATCTAAGGGAAAGAATCTGATGGGTTTCAACGTGAGGGTCTGATGTGTTTGAAAGCGAGGTGTTGATTTGCTTGAAGGCAAGGATCTGATGGGCCAGAAGGCGAGGGTCTGATAGGCTTGAAGGCGAGGATCTGATAATAGGCATGAAGGCGTGTGTCTGATATACATAACAGCAAGGGCCTGACGGGCATAAAAACGAGGGTCAGCATGGATTAAATTCGAATGTCTGATGAGCTTTAAGGCGACGGTGGGTGTAATGGATTTGAGGGTAAGAATCTGGTGGGCTTGAAAGTGAGGGTCCGATGGGTGTGAAGATGAGGTAATTATGTGCTTGAAGGCGAAGATTTGATGCGCTTAAAGGCGAGGATCTGATGGGCTTGAAGGCGATTGTCTGATGGGCTTGAAAGCGAAAGTCTTAAGGGGCTTGAAGATGAGAATTTGATGGGCTTCAAGGTCAGGGTCTGATGAGCTTGACGGCGAGGTGCTAATGGGCTTGATGGCGAGGATCTTCTGGGCAAGAGTGTGATGGGCCTGAGGGTAAGGGTCTGATTGGATTGGTTAAGGTTCTGATGGGTGTAAAGGCGAGGTGCTAATGTGCCTGAAGGCGAGGATATGGTGGGCTTGAATGCAAAGTCTCAATTGGCTTGAAAATGAGGATCTGATGGTTTTCAAGATCAGGGTCTGATGGGCTTGATGGCAAAAGTCAAGGGTTTGAAGGCGAGGGTCTAATGGACTATTAGGTAAGATTCTATTAGGTTTGAATGCGAGGGTCTGTTATTCTTGAATTTGATGGTCTGAGTGGCATGAAGGCTTGATTTTGAGTGTCTGATAAGGTCCTCGCCTTCAAGCATATCAGCACCCTTAACTTCAATCCCATCAGACCCTCACCCTCAGGCCCATCACACTCTCGCCCTAAAGTCTAGAAGATCCTCGCCTCCAAACCCTTGAGACTTTTGCCGTCAAGCCCATTAGACCTTGAACTTGAAGCCCATCAAATTCCCATCTTCAAGCCCCTTAAGACTTTCGCTTTTAAGCCCATCAGACAATCGCCTTCAAGCCCATCAGATCCTCGCCTTTAAGCACATAATTACCTCATCTTCACACCCATCAGACCCTCACTTTCAAGCCCACCAGATCCTTACCAGATCCATCACACCCACGCTTTCAAGCAATTCACACCCTCGCCTTAAAGCTCTTCAGACATTCGAATTTAATCCAAACTGATCCTCGTTTTTTATGCACATCAGGCCCTTGCCCGGTAAGACCCTCTCCTTCACACCCATCAGCACCTCGCCTTCAAGCCCACCAGACCCGCAACACTCTTGCCTTGAAGC
>JAUUDY010155672.1:0-13412 GCA_032361765.1 Panulirus inflatus
ATGACGGCTGGAAAAAAATTTCACCAGGTGTAACGTGTGTATAAATCCAACCCTTTAAAATGGGAAAAGTATATAGTTACGAAACGTTATAAGACTGAAGAAAAATTCAATATTAATGCTTATCCATTCGAAGCTGCACATGGCCGGAATACTAAGAGGAAATAAGATCAGAGAGAAAAGAAAGAACAAGTATGATGATACATAAATAGAAAATGATTTGGAGACTGTACAGTGGCACACGGCATAATTATTAAGTGGGTAAGAGGTTGAAGTTTACGGATAAAAGAATTAAAGCAGGCAACAGAAAGGAATCTTGATGGACGGATGTTGACGACAAGGGAAAAAGCAGCTCCAACAACCGAGGTGGAGCAAGAGGTATACTGCCAATCCCTTTGAGAACAGTCCTTAACTGTGGTACCCAAAGCCGGTTTAACTATAAGGCTGTAACCTTTGGCCCTAATTTTTGTTTTATCATAAACCCTCAATCCTTGTCACAAAGTTGGCTGTTATGTATAACATCCCAAGCCTTCCTAAATGTAACCAAAAGGTTGAAGATAGTTCGAAAAAAATTATGAGAAGCCCAATAATCTACCTACACATCTATCTATATCTCTGACACCAGACCCCTCCTGGAAATAAATAGACTAATAATGTCATCATAATACCATTTGATCCACATGTCTGTTGGCAGAATATCCACTTGAAGATAAAGAGGATAATGCATCAGTTTAGCACCACCATTCTAATAGTTCTGGATATAGAGTTATAATTACTGGAAAATGTGGGGTTAATTAATAGAGAAGTAAATGAAACATATATATAAAAAAATTGAAAACCTTAATTGACTACTATTAACCTACAAGATTTAATAGCTGGATGATCTGCAATTTTGCAATCATGACTTTGTCAAAAAAACAAGGTCTTCAAATTTTCATTTTCCAATTATATACTGAAAGAAATACACACAAAATTAAAGTGTATGTATAAAAAAGTGAACTATCTTAAGTAAATTATGCGGCCATGGTATAGCAATAAAGTAATGCATACATTGCTCGGAATTAGTGGAATAGTAGAGAGAAAAGCAAGCTGGATGAAATTAGCAACTGAGCTGAGCCTCATGAGGGTATAAACATGTGAATTTAAAAGATATGAACAAAAGAGTGAGCTAACATAACTTATATGTCTGTGGTATAGTGCAAGTTATCTTGAAAACTGCCCAGTGTAGGTGGTGGAAGAGAGTTTGCTAACATAAAAGTACTTAGGACCAAGATTTGTCAAAAGAGCAAGGATTTAGCACTCCCCATACACCTTGCCAATTCCATGCCCAGATGTCTGCAGGTGGTAAGCAAGGTCAAATAAGAGATGAAAAAGTACTAAAATGTAAGTGTAGCATGTATGGAGGGGAAGGGGGGGCAGACAAGGTTTTGTTATCTACTTTGCTGAGTTTCTTTCAGGTTAGTAATTTGCCTTTTATACTTTATATTTGTTACCTACTTCTACATGAAAGCTCTTTAATGTATCAATAGGTATACTTCAAAAGACTTATGCTGAGGTACACTGTATGCAATATGTGTCCAAAGCTTTAAGAATGCACTAAAAATACATTTCTAGGTCTGCAATAAAAAATTCAAAGTCAATAGGCATGTTCTTGTGTAAGATGTGCACCCACCAATTATGTGCCCATACCAAGCATCTGGAGGTACACGACATTCTTCTTCTTTTCCCATACCTCACACAAATGATAAATATCTGTATCAACAACCAATAATAAGAGGATAGTTGAGAGAGCAGAAGAGGGTGTACTGAAATGGTTTGGAAACATGGAGATGATGGGTGAGGAGAGGTTGACAAAGAGGGTATATGTAAGAGAAGTGGAGGGGAATATGCAGGAAGACGAAAGGTATGCACAGGATAAGAGTAAATTGGACCAATGTGCTGTCAATGGACTGAGCCAAGGTATATGAAGTGGTCAAGGGAAACCACAGAAGGGTATGTGGGGTCTGGTTATGGATAGGGGCTATTGATCTTGGTGCATTATACATGGCAGCTAGAGAGTGGATGTAAGAAAATGAAGCCACGTTTTCATCTGTTCCTGGTGGTACCTTGCTAATGCACGAAACAGCAAATAGGTATGCAAATTAAAGATTAACTAACTGCTTCATAATGGTAGTGGTGTATAAGATTTAGTATTTTGTGTGTATAACATTACAAAGCAACCATTTATGAATAAATGCATGTAAGAAAATACAATGCATAAACAGACACTGCATCGTATATCTAGAATTATCATAAACATTTATGCATTAGGTGTAGTGCATGTCAAAAAGTCACTGCAATGATGATATTAGTTTAAGATTTACTATTTGGTGTATATAGGCATAATGGATAAGTTTAAGAGTGCCTAGAACAAGTATTTACAAAGTGTGCTAAACTATCTATGCTCTGGAGGCTATGTGGGCCTGTAGGCTACAGCTTCTAACAGCTTGGTCAACCGGCAACCCAATCCAGCAGCTTTAGGAGTACAAAATCCTAAAAGACTATGCTGGCTAGTATAATTTACAAACAGATGCACTAAAGAAATGTAAGACCAAAAAGAACATCACAAATTTATAATGACTGTGAACATTTATGAGCAGCTGACTGTTGTATCTGATCTGCCTCTGGGGTACCAGCAGGGCTCATTCCCAGGATTACAAATTGCATTAATGAACAAATTTCTTGGAAATACATACTCCTCTCTAATCTCGCCTTAACTAAAATTCTCTAAGCCTGCTTAACAAAATCAGTCAATATCTAAAATTAACAGCAATTTAAAACAAAACTAGACATTTAACCCTTATCTTCATAGCAATCACTACTGTCAACTAATTTAACATCAGATAATAAAATAATACTACTGATCATGTTACCCCACTCTTATTCTCCTTTAAGAACAGTATTACTGTACAACAATATTGTTAATTTTTCTGAAAGAGGACATGCATGCTTTAGCTTTGGGATCATTTTCCTCTAATGGAATCATTGTTTGCTGCATAAAGATTCAAAAGAATGGATTTTGGACTAACATTATTTCTTACCCCATAGATTACCAAATGTCAAAATGACACAGATGATATATGGAGTCTATTAATGGATAAATATCCTTTTATTGCAGTGATGCACTGACTTAAAGTGTCTACAAAATAGGCTCACATTAGAATCTGGCCCTGTTTTATACACATAGACATGTGTCTATTTTTCTAACCATATCTCTATTGCCTGTTCCCTCATACTCCTCGTGTAAACTGTGTAACACACCCAATGCCAAAAATCTTCAACGTTACTGCCTTGAATGTCCCACTGTTACAGACCTGTTACGACAAGACAGTCCTTAATAGGCATATGTGAGTACTTGCTAAGAGGTAATCATTTAGACTTAATTCTTATGAGACACCCCCAATTTGGTGGGTAAGTTTATGTTGTACAGCATCTATGTAACAGATGGCATGTCCTGCAAGTTACGAGTCACTTGTACA
This sequence comes from Panulirus inflatus, assembly GCA_032361765.1. NCBI lineage: Eukaryota > Metazoa > Arthropoda > Malacostraca > Decapoda > Palinuridae > Panulirus > Panulirus inflatus. Next base: position 3,516 of record JAUUDY010155672.1, read on the forward strand.
TAGACAACTTTTTCATGTACTAGGTCTGCCACTCCTTGAGTGTAATACATTGATAAAAACAAAAACTCCCTTAATGGGATGTCAATGGTAAAAGTCTCCATAACTGGTGAACTCCAGTGCTGTTTCTTACCCTTTACTACCTCCCTCTTAACAGGCCACAGACAGAGGGCAACTCTGGCATAGTTTCCAGGGACTCCTACCTAATATTCCTATCAACTACTTCTATCTAATGTTCCAGCCTACTACTTCAACCTAATCCTCGTACTTAATGTTCCAAACATTCCTGCCTAATGTACCATTTTACCAAAGTTACGGCTAGCTCATAGTGTTCACAGCAAGGAAATCTAGTTACAAAGAATGAGATGTAAGAGTTTAGCCTTGTCAAGTTTTATGTAACAAGGAGAGATTTTAAGTTTGTGGACAGAATGCCAGTAGTCTGCATATGGGTAAGCCAGAGAAAAAAGACAGTTACCTAGATCAGAGAGGTGTGACATAACAACCAAAGATGTGCTGGCTCACTACGCAGCCATCACTAACCCTCCCGATACTGATGCAGGGAGTAGTGGTAACATACCTCTGGTAATATACCTCCCTGGTTGGTGGCTGATTACCAACTACTACCTCCCCCAACACACACACACACACACACTATTACCTAGACATCTGAACTCAGATTCTATCATATTTACCTCTCTAATGTTACAATAAGTGGCACCATCCAGGGAAGCTAGTCCTCTCATTACCATGGGAAATCATACATTGCTAGACCCCACAGGCAAATTGTCTTGTCTTTCAGAACTTTATTAGTTTTGTAATGTTTTCAAAATTGCATAAAGCTTTAACTAATTCTGAACAAAGCACCCAAGTGGATGTTTCATCAGCAGTTCTCTGCAAGATGGTCATTTACAGATTATATATTAAGACACTGTAGGTGACCCTCCTGCTCTAGGTGACAGATTCTGAAGAAAATGTTACCAATACCTACACTTTGAAAATTTGGTATAGTACCGAGTGGTGTTACCCCATAATTTCTTTCCAACTCAGGTCCCTGTGACTTTGTGGGGTCTTCACTTTGTGAGAGAAGGGAGAGCAATCAGTAATAATCCTGGCTCCATCAACTCATCAGGATCTAAGGAATCTATTTGTACCATTTTGTCAAAATCTGTCAACTAGAACACTAGAACAGGAGGGATGTCTACAGTTTCCCAAGGTAATTTTCAGTCATCCTGGTGTTTAGTGTTAGGATATTAAAAAGAATGCTAGTGTTCTGTAAATGACCCAAAGCAAGTCTTCCCCTTGTGAGTTGTATGGACTCGCTGTAGCTTTGTTTGTAAATTGATGTACAAAGAGACTACAAGCAATATTATAGGGTAGAATATCGACAGTTTTACCTTATTGTTAGTTGGACCCTTTATGTCTTATAATGAATCTAAATTGCTTTTCTTTTTAGAGGAATGTCAGTACTACTTGTGAACACAACAGCATTGTCAGTTGAATTTTGTGTTAAAGTTTTAAACTGATAATCACAGTCATGACTCCTTAACACACTTCATCCATGATTTCATGAATTATAGAATTAGATTTTATTAAAAAAGTAATAATGATTACAAATCAGGGAAAAGTAATGATCTTAAAAATTGTTCCCCCAAAGAAAAGGCTCTTAATCCAATTGCGGGATTAAATCATCATTAAACATTATGTTTCTCCGTTTATCAATATGGATCAGATGCCAATGATTGAAGATGTCACATTGAATTTAAAAGGCATCAAAATCTAGTAAAGGGACATGGAACCTTTTTGTAAGACACAGACCACCCTTGTTAGACAGTACCTTAAAGTAGACATTATGGATATCCCCTGTGTGGCTTTTGGAATTTCTTCTTCATGTAAAACAGATTACAGTGTGCTTTCCTAATGCCATTGAAGGTGTTTGGTTTATTCTTTTAATCTGAAGGTTGATATCTAAGCCCTCCTCCATTATGTGTGAATGCTTTCATGCTTACATAACAAATAGGAGAGAAATGTTGGTTTTGCAAATGTAAAAGCCTTTTCTTTTCGAGTTGGTGCTCCCTGAGCATTTTTATTGGTTTTCTTATTTTGCCCTGCCATCCCATTTCACATTTTTTAAAAGCATTTCTTTGTATCATCTGTGAATGCTTCTGGACTGACACTCATGATTTGTGAATTCTAATCTGTTAGGAAGCTAGGAGTAGGTTGAAGAAGTCCTCTCTGGCAGTTTTTGTATCGTTCATTCTTAGGCACTTTTGAGTTTCATCCCATCAAGTCGATACATGTGCATCCCCATTCATGATTTTTGAGTGACTGAGGTGCACAATAATTTCTCCACCTGTAGTGATAGGCTGCTAGTGATGCTTGTGGGTAATTGCTGGAATCAGATATCAGCTAGGATTTCAAATGATGGCAGGATTCATTGAAAAATCACATGACTTATGGAGCAGCTGCTCCATAACATGCCTTTTGGTGGAGGGATTAGTGAAAGAGTTAGGAAAGGTGATCAGAAAATTGCATGAGATTACAGACAAGTTTGATCTATAAAACCCTGGAATAGATGTTAAAAACACAAATGTGTGACTACTTTTATAGGAGAAATTGCCTAACCGGAAGACAACAAAGATTCAGGGAAAGGAAGCCATGCAGTACAAATTTTGTGGACCTCTATGAATGATTAAGATTAAGATTGATTGAGCATCTGTATCTTTAGGCAGTAATGAGGGTTAGGTGACCTTAGTGGAAGGAAGCAAAGGACACAAGAGCATTCTTGAAATGGGTAGGGATCACCAGCAGCATGGATCAGGGTTCAGTCTTGGCAACACTGCTCTTTGTAAATGTAACTGACTTGCATGATGGCTTAGACCCTTACCTGAATATGTTTGTAGAAGTAAAGACATTGAAACTTCAAAGTTGGTCAGATAGATAGTAAAATTTAATCCAAGTAATTGCAAAGTAATAAGGCAGGATATAGTGAAGGAAGGCATTTTCTTTGTTATTGCTGAATAAGAAATAAGCTATGGGCATCTGAGAGCTATTAGAATCACCTTAATTATATTGATAAGGAGATATTTGGTATACTAAACCCGACATATACTAGACCAGAAGTGGATTTAAAAAGTTATTTAATGGTAAAGAAATTCAAGAGATGGGACTTTCTGTGTAGAACTCTCTCTTTATACAGTAAATTGGTATTACAAATAGGTAATTAGGTTACAGGATTAACGAGAATTATTGCCTTCCCATGTGCGTGGCTATTTTGTCGTAACCCTCCCCATAACCATCCTCATGCTATGTATCACTGTGTCAGATCTGTTGCTGATTGATCAAAAGATGTGAAAATGTTTGAGGAATAGATTCACATTAGATCGGTGAGTTAAACACCCTATAGAGTCCAACACACACACACACACACACACACACACACACACACACACACACACACACACACACACACACACACACGCACTTGCTTTTATATATGTTAGATTTTTGGAGTATTGAGCAAATTTATTTATAAATACCAACTTCATGGATTTAATTCAGTTTGCTAAAGAGTATCATTAGTAGGTCTGCATGTATCACTTGCTTGGACTACCTTGCTGGTTGGTAGAAAACAGTGTGATCATTTGGAGCAAGTACAGGGAAACACTTTTAGAGGCAATGACCTCTGTAAACAAACGCTTTGCCTGACTTATAAAGATTTGGAACGATACTGCTTGGTTTATCAAGAGACATCTGTATACACAGAGAATACTGTACCAATAGTCACGTAGTTATTTCTCCCAATGTTTCTGTGAACAGAGTGTGTTGTTCTACACTGCATAGCTTTGTAGTAGAATTTAGATGTTGATAGCTATAATGTGCATAGTAATTGCTGGAAGTTATCAGACTAAAATGAATTAGATGATTAGACACTGGATAAAAACTGAAGGTTAGATTTAAAGGAAATCATATGTTCAGGGGTTAAGCTCCATCAAAGATGATAGTGATATATATTTTAGTGAAAACAAAGCTGTACTTTATTATGGTTAGTAATTTTTTTTCACATCCAGGTGCTGAAGGCTGAGAAGTAGAGTAATATACTACAACAGGCAGAAGAAACACTTGTTCCCGGTTTATCAAGCATTCTCAGATTGAGTAGTGAAGATATATAGAAATATTGATATGTGAAAACTTGATCATAAAACATCAGGAAATTAGGGAAGATAATAAAAGAAAGCAAGAAGTACTTTCCCAGAAGATTCAGTACGTAATAAAGAAAAGGAAAGTCACTCAAGAATGTCAGGAGCAAATAAAACTGGTGTAATTCCTTTAGAGGAATTGCCAGTACCCCAGGTAAGAAATGATGAGTTAATGATTCAGTTTGCAGGAGGGGGACAGGGTTGTTTAAGATTAAGTGTTTTTTGGCATATATTTTCTTGATTCCAGTATATGTAGTTGATTTATTTTCCTCCAAGGTGTAGTCATACAAAATATGGCTGTTACAGATATGCCACTTAAGCTTTTTTCTGTTTCTGTATCTTTGTCAGTACAAGAGAGCAATGGACTCTTTGTTAAGACAAAAGAGCATTGGACTCTTTGTTAAGACAAAAGAGCATTGAACTCTGTAAAGACAAGAAGAGCAATGGCCTCTGTGTTAGGACATGCATCTCTTCTGTTTAGTCTTTGATGGGGATAGCTTCATTCCATTTACAGTATGGTCAATGGATATTTTTCATGATACAAGCAGAAGGGATATTATACTCATGTTTGTCATTTATTATTCTCTACAGAATCATCAATTGATTATATGCCTTTAAACTCATTATTATTGTCTTTTATGGTTTTTTTCATTATGGGATTTGTAGTATTAAGTTTTACATATTTTCCTCTGAATAGACATCACCCTTCTTTAAGGTACAGGTTAAAGCCCTACATGAGTGACTTGGTCTATAGAAACCATGCCAATTTTGTTGCATTTTACTGAAAACAGTTATATATCATAAGCACTGATAATGTACAAATGAGCATTTTATATAGTACTATGTTTACCCAAGAAAGCACCATTCTGCGACAAGTTTTCTAACTCCCATGGTTTTTAAAAACTACCATTTTCTGTTAATCATCATAACCATTAATATTTTCTCTCTTTCAGAACTTTCTTCATATGCTTTATGATCTCTATAAAAATCTTACTGTGATTACATGTATATTATGGACAGGGAGGGAGTTTATGCTCATGGGACCCCATCTCTCATAATTTCTTTACAATCAAACAGCTTTTTAAACTTGTGTATGCTGTACACATTGATAGTCTTATATTTCAGTTTATTCCATTCATCTGTGACCCTTGTACATATTGAAAAAGAATGTCCCATTTTTTTTTTTTTTAACAAGCTTCATGCTTAATTTCATGTTATGTCCTCTGTTGTTCTATCCTTGTATCATTCAAAGAACTGTTCATTGTCTGCATCATGAGGCTGGTTTAAAAGCTTAGAAATTGTAATCAGGTGACCCATACTCTTCTTTCCTGTATGTTGACAAATTTAAGGCCTTTGGCTCTTCCCTGTAACTAACCTTTTTAATTCTGGCACCATCTTTGTTTTCCTTTTTTGGACCCTCTCTGTTTGTTCTTTGAGCCTCTTTAAGTGAGGTGACCAAACTTGTGAAACATAGTCTAGGTTTAGATTAATGTAGGGTGTGAACAGCATGCTGGATGTATCCTTATCTATGTGCTTGAATGCATTTCTAATATTACACTTCGTGGTTTGGTTTCTTTGCTATTTTTCTAAAATGCAACTCATTTGACAGGTTGGCAACTATGTCACCTCCCAAGTCTCTCACATGCTGATTTTTGCAGCTTATTTTAAGCTAGATGATATTCATATTGAGGTCTTCTTTTAGTGGGCACCATCCTCATTACAATAGATTTAGTTAGGCTGAATTTCATCAATCATGTGTCTCACCATCTTTGGAGTTTATGTAGGTGTCCAGTCCTATTGGCAAAGCATCTACATAAATTAAGAAAAAATAACTGTTTTAAGAACGGACTCCCACCTTGTGATAGTAGTGACCCCAACCCATTTCGAGAAGGCTCCCCTGACGTGTGTCCTTTTCTGCTCTTCCACTATGATAATCCTCAATCCAAAAAGTAATTTCCCCATATTCCTACCTGAAGGTTCAGCCTTATTACCAGCCTCTTATGTGTAGAGTACTTTCTGGCCTTCTTTGTTGTTTAAAACAGAGCTCTCTCGCTTGTACAAACATATGGGTTTTGTAATTCACGACCGCCTTTCCCTGAAGACAGCCATGATGATATATTAGCAATTTGATGGCAGCATTAGGTACATGACTGCATCTACTAGATAACCCTACCAGCATGCAGAATTATTAGTAGATATTTTCTGTTTGTGATGAGTCTTTTGTAGCTTGAAAGGACAGAAATGTGAGGTAGTTTGACAGGAGGTTGAGGAATATATTAAAGGAGATCAGACTACAGTTTAATTAGATATTATTATCAGAAGCAGCTTCTTGATAAGTTGACAGGGTGCAGAATTCTTTCAGATGTAAGAAGATTAGAATCTGTTACCTCAGGGTTGAATTGGAAAAACTTACTGGATGCTGATAGTGATATCCCAAGGAACACGACTAAATATTCCTTATTCGTAGTATGATAGTACATACAAACAAAAATTAGTTTGGGTAGATCTGTGGAATTTAATGTGCAAATACATGAATTACTGTAATTTATAAATTCATGGATGATAGAACTGATTATGTCTGGGATACTGTAATGGTATGAAACAGACATGATTATCATCAACTAAATCTTTTAGGAAGAAGTTTGCATGGATAAAAGCTTATTTGCTAGGTATTGTCTATACCTGGAAGTGATCTGTGCTGCCCACTTGGGCAAAATACTAGAAACTGATATGTAAGATATGTCAGCAAAGAATGGGCATGAAAATTAGTTCATCCATTAGTTCATTCAACTTAAGCAGGAACAGAGTCATTTACAAAGTATTGCACCAGACCAGGTTAGATCCATAGGGTCAGAACCTCATTGGTCAGGAACATGGGTAAACCCTTGCCTCCGTGACAGCAGTCAAACACCTTTAGCTAAAACATGATATAATGGGTAGAGATTTTAATTGAAAACAGTTTGTGAATTTGAAAAATATTTAGATAGACACTGATGAACTTGTATTACATATCCAGGGTGACAGCACTTTGAACTGGGATAGGGTGTGAAAGACAGGTGTTTTCTCTTGAAAAAAAGAAAAACAAAGTAATTGAATATAAAGAATTAGATCGAGTAGGTCGGTAGAATCAGGATTCCATAGGTTAGGAACTAGGGTAAGACCTTACCACAGTGACATCCAGTCATACTTCCTTAGTTGAAACAGGATGTAAACAATATAAGGTAGAAATAATTATTGAAAATGGTATTCTCTGCGAATGCCACACGCATGAAATTGAATAGTGATAAAGTCAGTTCCATACATCAGTCTTAGATTGGAAATACTTGGTTGTTATACTGGGAAAAAAGTATCTATTCCAAATATTTAAAAATCAACATACTACATGATAAAAACATACACCCTGAAGTTGTACACAGACACCCAGTCAAAACAAAGCAATGAGTAAGATTATCTTTTGTATAAAGCCATGGCAAATATGGTAAGGCAGAGAGTTCTTGTGGGGTTTTCAATAATGACGCTACCTACATGAGTTTACAGTACAAGTAAAAATTCACTTAAATATCATTGGGAGTGCAACCATCCAAAAACTTGCTGTTCCAAGAGTCCATCACTGCCCTGATACAGGAAGTAGTGCAGTCTTGTAACTGCAGGAACTCCTAGAAAAGGGCTTCTGGAGTAACTCCAGGACCTCTTTCAGAGCAACCTATGTTTGCAGTCACCAATAACTGTGGCAAGCACTGTACATCACAGCTTTTATACATGGAAATTATTGTGTTACTATATTTGTACAGTGCATTTTTGTCTTTTAACTTATTGTACAAACTATTAATTTATTTCAGCATGGACACATGAAAATAAGATATTTAAAGGTTTTCTTGGAAATATCTCTTGTGTATCATGAAAAAACTTATGATATTTTCTCAGATACAGAATCCACTACTGTTATGATCAACAGAAAAGATAATTTGTTCCCCCAAAAGTAAAGATTTCACTTTAATGTTATATTAATACATGTACAGAACAGTACTGTTATCACATGGAGCTTCTTTTACTCTTACTACTTTGAGTGTCAGGTCAGTCTTGTCATTTCCCCTAGGCTGTCAAAAATATCTTAACCTGTGCATTTATTTGTGACACTTTAGTTCCTGAAAATCTCACTTCTTACTTTCATAGTATCTTTACAGTAATATATACATAAGTGTTATGGCATGTGTAGTACATATTACAAATGTATTCTCTTTGTTCTTTCTTTATATAACTGTTTTCAGAGAAAATGGAATTATTAGTTGATAGTTACTAACCTGATATGATGACATTCAAACTTGTGATGTCGTATTACATTTTTGTAAGTAATACATGTATATATAATTCCACTTTCAGATCCCAAAATGTCTGCAGATGCGTACTGTAACAACAGGGCTTATGTCATATGTAGAGGCAAAGAATTTTAAAGAATATCGTGAGGCAGCCCATGCCTGTATCTGGGCTCCGCAGGAGGGAAGGTCTAATTTTGGAGAGTTCCGAGCAGCAGTCATGGTAAGTGTTATGAATGTTGTTGAGGAACCATTGTCTTTGTTTATTGTTCAATTCAAATTTCTCATTTTTTAGACTGAGCAATATAAGCATCTAAATGAACTTATTTAGTGGGGAGTTAAGACATTATTTTACCTAATAGAATGAGATGTACCCATGAAGATTTATCACCTCTAGCCATCAGAAGACACTTCAAGCAACAGAAATTTACCTCATGTTTTGACATTGTTTGAAGGCTTGGCTTTTTCTCCATATATTTATGCAGCAGTTGCAGTCTTAAATCCAACTTTCCTTTTGTAAAACAGCATCTGCCTGTTTCTTACTTTGACCTTTTCTGCAACCTGACTGCTTTCCTTTTACAATATCAAAGCTCCATTTATAATCTTCTTTGTTATTTCCACTCCCTGGGTGGTGTATGTACTTACTGCAATGCAGAAAACATGTATTTCTCATCTTATGGACCTATTTTTCCAACTTTGAAGCTATGTGGTGCAGAATATCTGTACCCTCAATATCTTTGCTTTTATATTTCATATATTTCTCTAGTTTCTCCAGCTCTCTACAACTCTTCACCTATTTGACCTCCTTCCATGAAACTTTGCTCTCTGCACATCCACAGGTTGAATTCCTTTATATACATTTCACTGCATACCACAAGGATTAGTGAGGCTCTATTCAAGATGATGCTAGTGGAGTCAAGGCTGTTTCTTTTCCCTCCATAAGCTGTTGACTGTTAAAGTGTCAAATATCTCTGAGGGCCACTTCTGGCAGTTGATCATGAGTATGCCATATATGATCTGGGGTTTTCAAAAATCTTGCAGGCTGTAAGTATCTGCTTGTGAGTACATACAAGGGAAATAGTGTGGAATGAATCAGAAAGCAGTTACTGGCATCTCAGACAATGTTTCCGTGGCATTCACTGGCTGCCCAGTGTCGAGTGCTTAGGTTCAAATCCTAGTTCCAGCAGTCCGTTCACAGTTAACCCAGCCCCTCCTTCATCCCTAGGGGTTGGTTGATAAAATGGATACCTGGCTCAGGTACCCATTCTTCCCTCTTGAGGCTTGGTCATTTTCTCTTGATGCTACCTTGCTAACGTGGGAAAAGGGGAATATGGATAAAGAAAATATAAATACATATGTAGCGTTAATGGGATGGCCTTGATTAGGGCCTT
>JAUUDY010155781.1:0-13411 GCA_032361765.1 Panulirus inflatus
ATCCACCGCCAACTCACTGCAAACCAACCGATCTCTCCAGAACTCTCGCAATTACTTCCCTCACCAACCCACCCGTAAGAAGATTAAACAGCCATGATGACAAGACACACCTTGATGGAGACCTACCTTCGCTTAAAACCACTCACGCACCTTACTTCCTACTTGTGCACACGTCTTATTCTCTTCATCAAGCTCCTCATTGCTCCTTGAAGGAGGCTCCCATCCTGCACCAACTATTTGTAACACCATCGAAATGGCATCTCTATTAACCCGTCATACACTTTCTCCAGGTCCATAACTGGTACATAGAAATCCGTCGCTCTCCCAAAGTATGTTTCACGCACATTCTTCGTAGAAAACACCTAATCTTACCATCCTCAATCACCCTTAAATCACATAGTTCCTCCCCAGTCTGATGCTCTGTGCATGCCACCACCCTCTAAATCACCACTCTCCTTTACAGCGTACTAGGTGACAAACTTACACCTCCGTGATCCAAATATCCACTTTTGTTCCCCTTACCTTTATACAGGAGCGCTATACAGGCATTCCTTAAGTCCTACGGCATCTTACCTTGAGAAATACGTAATTTGAAAATCCTGACTATCCAGTCAACAACACTGTCTCTTTTTCTTTCGGGAAACCTAGCTGCAATCCCATCCACTTCGACCGCTTTGCCACGCTTCATCTTACACAAGGCTTTCACCTCCTCTCCTCTTTTCACCAAACTATCTGTCTCAACCCTCTCATTCTGCATTCTTTCCAGCACCAAAAATTTCACATCTACCAGCTTGTCACCTGACACAGACAAGAGTCCTTCAAAATACTCAACACATCTCCCCTTCACCTCTTCTCCATCTGCTACCTTCACTGATACTTCCATATGTCCTCATGTTCTTACATCCTTCATCTCTAACAGTATCTTCTTATTCTTTCTGAAGTTTGCCGGTACTCTCTCATCCTATCTCTCATATGCTCTCTTTTTCAGTCCCTGCACTTTCCGTTGGACTTCTTGTCGCTTACTCTTGTCCATTTCCCAATCACTCGCACTCATTTCCTGCAGGTAGTGACCATTCAACTGACTTTTCTCTTTCACTAGCAATTTAGCCTCCATGTACACCGTTTATTACTATTCGGCATCCTACATACTTCTCGCGGACATGTAAGCAATGTTTTCTTATATAACTCCCATTTCTCACAGACTTCCCCTAATTTTGTTTATTCTTACCTTTTGCCATTCTTCATACAATCTCTTCTTACAAAAGCTCCTTTTCCAACCCAACAAATTTTAACCATCCTTTTTCCACCCATGACATTTCCTCTTTTCCTGAATCTTCAACAAATCTTTAACCTCGTCTCCACCTAGAAATGATCAGACATCTCACCAGCTGCCCCTCTCAGCACATTTACATCCAAGAGTCTCTCCTCATCACACGTAATAATGAATACTTAACCTGGTGATTCCTGATCACCATTAACCCCATCCAATCACGTAAACTGACAAGGCACTAGGGCAGACAACAGTATCAGGCTGGCCGGAGCTTCAAGTGGCTACTCGGCCCACCAACATCCCTGGCAGGTACTTTACATGAAGTTAATTTAGCGACGTTCGAGTTCTTTTTGCCTGCTGATCTCTCCTCCGACCCTCTATAAGGGCATTAACGCCGAATGGTGATCCATCAGACAAAAATACTTCTCTACAGCCGTTGATCCCATGAATTAGGTTAGAATACGGTCATATGTCCATTCATCTGCCCAAGATACCAGTATAATCATGGTAAAACAAAGATGGCGCCTCAAGGCTTTCTGTGTTATCACGGTCCTATCATCATCAGTGGTCACGAGAGAGGAACGATAACACATGACGACTTACTGACCGCTGCTGATGTTTCATAACTTACCAGACTGAATAATGCGAGGCGACCTTGAGTACTGCTGCTGCTGCTGCTGTACCTTGAGCACTGCTGCTGCTGCTGCAGCTGCACCTTGAATTATAGTCCAGTACACACACAATAAAATGAGAGAGCTTGATAAGTGATTATAAAATAGGCAGTAACTAATGCTGATACAGCTGTGGTCCAGCGTGAACCATCATGACCTTGCCTCCTGTGGTAGGTGGAAACCCTCATTCAGTACTGTGCTCCACGTTAAAGAGATGATCGCAGATGTGACTATCATGTCTGCTTTCCTCGTATATTGCACAACTCGGAGAAGAATATCTCTCAATAGGAGAATAAGTGAGGCAGGTACACCTACAGCTAACCAAATGGTTTGATTAATACGGGGATGTTATCTCTGATAGGAACATATAATGTTATAATGATTCTAAATGTATGTAAAGATTAGAACTGAGGTCAGGGATTACCCAAACTTGGGGAAGTTTATTTCACGTGTTGTCTGCAGGTGGCAAGCGCGCGGCCCTGGACGAGGAGTATGGCTACGTACAGGTTCGTCCTGGAGCCCATATGTTCTGGGTGATGTACCATGTGGACCAACCTGGCGACTATAAGGAGTTCCCTCTCATCATGTGGCTGCAAGGCGGGCCTGGTGCCTCCAGCGTGGGCTATGGTAACTTCGAGGAACTAGGCCCTTATGACATCAACGGCAACCATCGGGAGTACGCCTGGGTCAGTAGTGTCCTCCTATTATTGAAGAGTTTCACCAACGATTCATGTCCTTTCCTCTTCATTCATATTAACTGATGAAAAGCAAAATCCCGCAGCACCGGTTCTAATGCAAATGGAAAAGATGTTCTTCATATGTGTTCTTGATTACGTACCACATGTTAGTGTTTTGTAAGGAGACACTGACATATTTCAACACCAACATCTATTTTTTTTTCTCTCCATTTGTGTAGACGAAGAGGGCCAATTTGCTGTTCGTTGACAACCCTGTAGGCACGGGCTACAGCTACGTCGAGGACTATAATGATCTGGCCACAGACAACGCCCAGATTGCTAACGACCTGGTAGCTGTGGTCAAGGCTGTCTTCTCCAACAACACCGACATGCAGAAGATGCCTTTCTTCGTGTACGCGGAGTCATACGGTGGCAAAATGACTGTTGACTTCGCTCTAGCCTTCAATCAGGCGAGTATCAAGTACTGGATTACATTGTTGTAAGTGTGTGTGTGTGTGTAGGTGGGTGGGTGGGTGGGTTTACATATAGGGATTATCTGGTACGTACTTTCCCATCTCACACAAGCTTCTGCTTGCCCCACACAGGCGATACAAAACGGTGAGGTGGTGAGCGACTTCCGTGGCGTGGCCCTGGGAGATTCCTGGATCAGCCCGATGGACTCTGTCAACACCTGGGGCATGTTCCTCTACCAGATGGTCAGTTCCTCTACCAGATGGTCAGTTCCTCTGCCAGATGGTCAGTTTCTCTACTAGATGGTCGGTTCCTTTAGCCCTTAATGCACTCGTGTACTAGGTAGAAAGATCTACCAGATGATAACTCCCGCTAACAGATGATTAATATCCTACCAGATGGTGAGTTCCTCTACCAAATAGTAAGTTCATATATCAGATGGTGAGTTCCTCTATCATACTGTTAGTTCCTCTACCAGATAGTGGATTCCTTTACCAGACGATGAACTCTTTTATAAAATGATAATTTCTCGCATTCAACATGATTAAGATCGCTGTTTATTTCTTTGGTTTTAATTTTCATGAGAACATACAGAGGAGAATGGTACCTACTTTTACATTAGAATTTATTATTGTGTCCCTGAGAAAGATGTAGAGTGCGGGATGATGTGATCAAAGTATACAATCGGATGAGAAAGATGAAAAATGAGAACATCATTAGAATACTCAGATCATCCAGTCAAGGACGGACTTGCAACAATTGATTTCCATCTGATAGATTTTTATTCTGGAGGAATTTAGTAAGACACTGATTTCGAGAGTTGTTGATGAGTGGAATAAGTTGCTGGATACAACAGTAAGAGCAAAAATTATAGAAAGTTTCAAGTTTAGATTCGTTGGCTGCTTGAGTGAGAGTGTATGATTGTGAGGAGGAACTTCCTCACATGGGTCAACTGTCTTAAAAGCGTCTTTCTGTTTTCATAACGTCACGTTCGCATGTTGTTCATTTCGCTTGGTAAGAACTGGTAGAGACGCTCGGGTCAGTAGACCCTGTCTTTAAGATATGTATGAAAGGAGCATTGAAAGAGCGAGGTGATTTTCAGGTCCCTGAAGAAACAAGTGGATAAACAAAAGCCAAACTACTAAAACTTCATGATCCTCATTAACTTGCTTATGATTTTCCCCAGTCGTAGTTAACTATGGTGCATTGACAACCTTCAACACGACCTAACGATTTCCGGGTCTGGTCCTATGTCTTGGAGCGATCTGACGAGTTTCTAGTCTTCCCAAGAGTGACACAATTATGGGAATATCTTGCAGGGTTTCGTCAACCGTAAAGGCCTGCAAACCATCGATGCCGCAGCGACCAAAGCCCAAGACGCTGTGGACGCCGGACGCTGGGAGGACGCGACCGAGGAGTGGAGCAACACAGAAGTTGTGGTAATGAATGTGGCACACAATGTCAACTTCTACAACGTGCTGGCCAAGGAGGACATCTACATGATGAAGACCAAACCCCACACTCGTGATCTGTCGTACATGAAGCCAGCTATCCGTTAGTATCCAGCCTGGCTTGGGAGCCAGACCATCCCTCATGTGACTGGAACTTTTATTCTGGTCCAAATTTGTTTACCCATTATGGTTCCTCCAGTCTTAGACTTGTTCCAAAAGCAATACGAACTTCCATCTATTTTCCCCTGTACGCTTTGCGTGCTTCACGATATTGTTTACAAACTGTACATATTACTCAGAGTTTCTTGACAATTAAGTTGCGTAGTAATGCTGGGTGTTGGTCGTCAGGAAGGTTGTATGAGAACCACGTCGGCAGACTCCAACAGGCGCGCGACGCCCTTGGCGACTTTATGAACGGAGAACAAGCTGCAGCGTGGAACATCCCCAGCAACGTGGTGTGGGACTCCCAGGGTGACCGTGTCTTCAACCACCTGGCTGGTGACTTCATGAAACCTGTCGTTGATTCAGGTTTGTAGTGACCATTGTTGTAATGAGCACAGTGTTGTGACGAACACTGTGGTTGTCGTAGCCATTGTATTGTGATGATTATTGTGTTGTGATGACCACTGTGTTGTGGTAATAAAATGGGTTGTGTCAGCCACAGTGTTGTGACAGCTCTTGTGTAGTGATGACTACTCTTTTCCAGGAACATCTGTGTTATGATGACCACTATATTGTGGTGACCACAGTTCTGTAATAACCATAGTGTTGCGATATCCATTGTGGTGTGGTGAACATTTAGGTTGTAGATTGTAGGTGAACCTGGACATATCATTAGCACTAAGAAAAGCCTGGAAATGATATCAAGTGACGGCATTCCTTCACTTAGAAACATTGTCTCACCAGCCATCAATGACCAGCTGATGATCCGTCTCTCCCACAGTTGTGAGACTTCTGACGGAGACTAACGTGCATGTTGCCGTCTTCACTGGTAACCTGGACCTGATCTGTGACACCCCAGGTACGTAGGTGTCATCAGTCCTAGTCCAACAAATACTTGATATTCAACTTGTGTATGGATCATGGTGAAGTGCTTGAGGATCGGCGAAATGCATGCGTAGTGCCATTGTATAAAGGCAAGGGCGATGAAGTATGTGTGGAAAGAGAAAATGTTTTCTCTGAGAGCAAATATGGAGAAGGAATAGCAGTCCCAACAATATTATATGGTTGTGAGCCACTGACCATAGATATAGTTGTGCGGAAGGAGGGTGGATGTGTTGGAAATGAAATGTTTGAGGACAGTATGTTGTGTGAGGCAGTTTGATCGAGTAAGTAATGAAAGGGTAAGAGAGATGAATGGTAATAGAAAGAATGTGGTTGAGAGAGCAGAAGAGGTTGTGTTGAAATGGTTTGGTCACATGGAGAGAATGAGTGCGGAAAGGTTGACAGAGAGGATATATGTGTCAGAGGTGGAGGGAACGAGGAGAAGCGGGAGACCAGACTGGAGATGGAGGGGTGGAGTGAAAAAGATTTTGAGCGATCGGGGCTTGAACATACAGGAGGGTGAGAGGCGTGCACTCAATAGAGTAAACTGGAACGGTATGGTATACTGGGGTTAACGTGTCGTCAATCGAATAAGCCAGTAGATCACACTGATGTGTGTGATCAAGTAATTGTTCATGGCATGTGGTTCCCCAGGTACGTACAGGTGGATCGAGGACATGGAGTGGCCGGGTAAGCCTGGCTTCGTGGAGGCCGACACGACGCCTATTTACATCAGCGATTACTCCGCTCCCGCCGGATTCGTGCAGTCCTCGGGTAGCTTCTCAGTCTACACCATCCTACGGTCTGGACACATGGTGAGTTAACCAGCCATTTATCGTGTGCTTCTGGCCAGAGGCGAGCGGCAAATGAGGAAGAACAGTAAAGGTGGCGCTCTACTTGCAGAGGTTTGGTTAGGGAGGATGATGAGAGGGGGACATAGTAGTATGTAGACCACCATGTTGCCATACCTGCCACATGACCTGTGTACTGGGTAGTAAGTAGACCACCATCTTGCCATCCTTTCCCAGCTCCCTCATTTTCATCAGTTTCTTCCCACTCATGTCATTTCTTCTTTTCTTAAAGCCTTTACGAACTTTCACACTCGCTTTCACCAAGATATGATCGGACAACTCGCTAGTTACCCCTCTCAGCACAGTCGCACACTACAGTCTCTTCTTTGCACGACTGTTGTGTAATGCATATTACAAAGCTGCCAGTTGACCCCGAACCCCACCAACCCACGTATACTTATGTATACACCTTAAGAGTAACATGATAATGATAATGGTAACTGACGATTATCAATAACAACAGTAATGATAATTATGACAATGGAAAGGACTATGCTAATTGTTGGTAGTGTATTAAAGTGCAGCATAACCTCGTACTCATATGTTGCAGATTCCCATTGACGCTCCTGTGACAGCTCTCAAGATGATCGATATGATCACAGCTTCCTCCAGCAAGTTTAAGCGGCAGGAGACTCAACAGGAGGTATCCACGCATGAGGCGCCCAAGCAAGAGGCACCCAAGCAAGAGGCGTCCAAGCAAGAGGCACCCAAGCAAGAGGCGCCCAAGCAAGAGGCACCCAAGCAAGAGGCGCCCAAGCAAGAGGCGCCCAAGCAAGAGGCGCCCAAGCAAGAGGCACCCAAACAAGAGGCGCCCAAGCAAGAGGCACCCAAGCAAGAGGCTCCCAAGCAAGAGGCACCCAAGCAAGAGGCACCCGAGCAAGAGGCACCCAAGCAAGAGGTAACAGTACTGGAAACGCCTGAGAAAGAGGCGCCCAAACAGGAAACACAGAAGAAGGAGGCACCTGAGAAAGTGGTTCTCGAGAAGGAAACAAGACTCAAGCAGCGGGTGGCGGGTAACCACAAGAGCTTGCCACTGAGTGCGGTCAACAAAGCCAGGTCAAGGGTCGTGGCCGCACACTTCAACCCCGCCACACCCACTGGCAGGCGCTACCCAAAGTCGGTGCCCCCCTTCCTGAGGCACGGCATGCACTAACTACCTGGGGTTCCTCAGGCCCTGCTCTTTGTTACTGCAAAAGACCCTTTTAATTTTCTACATTGATTATTGTAAACATGTGCCCTATGGATCTTGCATCCTCAACCATGAAATTTTCTCGAAATGAACTGCACTGTCTGCTTTTCTCCTCGATGTATTCGCCACAGACAGTAATCGCTATAATTGTTAATCGTCAGCTTACCCGTGTGAACACCTAGAAAATGTACCATGTTCCATAGTGATTTTTCCCGTCTCAGTGAAGTAATGTAAACAATACATATTAATGTTTGCAAGGAACTAACGAAACATTGTTTACTTTGTAAGAATGATCAAGTACACTTGAAAGTGTTTGCTGGTTGTTCCTCACCAACATCCAAGTGACATAACGTTACCTTATCATTTACAGTATCGATCAAAATATCGAATGCAGCCCAGCACACCCTACAATCCCTGCTTTCTCTTCTCTTACCGCTGCTCCAGCTCTGTCACAACAGAATCACCTCCTGTAGTAACAGATGTCTTTACTTGCCACGTCTAGCTCTAGCTAGGATCCCAGACACTGGTTCTCATCTTGCATCAGAGGGAACCAAAACTACTGGTTGTACTACAAGGCATATCTAGTTGTACCAGAGGACATCTCTGCTACTGGTCCACACCAGAGTATATCTCTACTACTGATCTATACCAGAGGACATCTCTCTTACTGATCTGGGTTTCAATATATAGTAAGGTGGTGAGGGAGTGGACGACAGCAAAACAAACACAAGACACAAAAGTCAGCCATTTACAGGTAGCTCGGGACACCAGGGATGTACGTTGGCAAGCTAATGTTTACCGTCGCCCACTCCAGTATTTTCCCTAGCCTGATACACTTCCTCCCTCCCCAAGTATTCTTCCCAGCCTTCTACGCCTCTACCACTCTAGTATTTTCCTTAGCCTCATACTTCTTCCATTTCCACTATTCTCCTCTGACATCACACACCTTTCCCCATTCCATTATCTTACCTATGGTCACACTCACCTCTCCCCATGCCGTTGTTTTCGCCAGCATCATGCACCTCTTCCCACTCCATTATTCTCCCCAGGATCACACACCTCCTCCCACTCCATTATTCTCCCCGGCGTCCTACACCTCCCCCTACTTCATTGTTCTCCCTGGCATCCTCTGCCTCCTCTCACTCAATTATTCTCCCCAGCATCACATACCTCCTGCCACTCCCCAGCTCCTCAGCAAGATACACCACTGCTTCTTCCTCATATTACATTTCTCTGTTCATTTGATCAATACTGATCAAGGAACACAAGATAATGGTGAATCATTATCGTTTGTCTGACCTCTAAAGTGTATGCCATACATGTAAGATGTCTTCTGTATTGTCTTGTTAACTACATTATAATTGGTAAACCATTGTAGTCGACCCGCTGCCGCAGGTACGTACAAGAAACGTCATTATTCACAGCTCACAGCGGGAAACCTGCAAACTAAATTACACTCCCCGGGCGGCGGGAAATGTATTACAATGAACCTCCATTAGTGTCACCCAGGAAGAAACTTTCCGCTGATAATACTTCACACTGCATAATGCTCGACACACACACACACACACACACACACACACACACACACACACACTACAGATAGGTAATAGGTCATCACACAACAAAGACATTCCATGCGTTGTGTTTTTAAAGTTAGAAGAGAATCCCTCGGGCAGGCTGCGCTAGAAAGAGGTGACTGAGGGAAATATATCAAGTACAATGATGGTTCGCTTAGACAGAACTATGAACCTCACACGGAAAGAACAATATGGCTTTTGGCCTCTATGGTCATATTGTACCTAGGATGGACAGGACTCAGGAGTAGTTTAGACAAGGTCTTGGACACACTGGACACTTTAACCATAAAAATGACGAATGAACAGATAGAAAAGGTTAGAATGGCAAGGATGTGTTATACACGAGAAATAAAACGCCCGCTAAAAAATGACAAACAAAATTGGAGGACACAGTGATGGTGTGTATAGTGATAGGGAAGGAGTTGAAGAAATACAGGTTGGTGGTGTAGCGGGGATGTGCTCGATCACAAGATGCAAGAGACGGAGTCTCATCCAGTGTACGTTAGGCGGGAGGATTCAGCAGAAGGAGGTCCATGTTGTAGATCAAGTGTGCAGATGCGGATGGCCTGGTGGGGAATAAAGAGGAAATTAGATTCAAAGATGGACTAAGAAAAAGTAAACCGGACGTCATAACCATAGCTGAGACTAAGCTCAATAAAGGTGCTACATCCTATGTTGTTTTGTCACAGGTATACAAGGTAATGAGAACAAGACAGAGAAGGTAAAGGAGTGCAGGTGCAAACCTACTGAGAAGTGAAACCATATGATTTTAAAACCTAAATGTAAACAGTGAAAATTCGACAAAGACATTAACAGACGAACTTTGTCTGATAACCTTGCTGGTTCCTGCAGGAACATCACAAGAACCAGATCGACTTTTTGATGATAGTTTGAAGGTACACTTCGAAAGGAACAGGAAGCAGTGAGAGTAAGCAAGCAGAGCAGCTGTGATGCTCTCACTTTAGGGGACATCAGCTACAAGGAAACAGACCGACATACACGAGGAGATTAAGGTGTCTATTACGAATATTTTGTGCCATCACATATCAGAAGGAATAAGAAGACGGATCTACCATCAAAGATGGATTTAGTTTTCTTGTAAAGCAGCCTTGAAACGAAGACAAATGGAATGGTGGAATGGAAAGGAATCAACGTTGTACAGACGTTCAAAGAAAGTGACAGAAAAGTACCTCTGAATCACGGCTAAACATCCTTAGATGGTATAACCTTCTGGATGGTGTGATAAGTCATGAAAGGGCAGATAGAGGAGTACCTGAGTGTCACAAGCTGCCTAAGAAGGAGACAACATGGATTCAGAAGGAAAGGATCTTGCACGAAGAATCTGCTGGATCCTTATGAGCAAAAATGCAACATGGAAAGAAAAGATCAGTGAATGAATTGTATATTCTTAGACTCTCAGAAGACCACTGATGCTAACCCCTACACAAGACTCTTGATAAACTAAATATTCAAGTTGGGGTCAAAGGAGGGGTGAGTGGAATGAAATATAGAGGAAAGATGAAAACCTTCCATCTGTCTTTACTGGAAGAAATAAGAGGAGAGGGAATCAAGAGAACTACATATAACTAACTAAAAGGTCATGACGACGTTAACATAGAACAGATTTTTGATGCTGAAAGAGAGGTAAGAACAAGTGGGCAAAGCTAGAAATTGAGTAGAAGTATACAAAGGAACATAAGGAAGCATTTTTTCAAGAACAGAAAGAGTTGTGGACATGTGGCACAAGCTGAGGGAAGGGGAAGCAAAGACAAATACATTAGGAAATCAAAAAAACAACAGATGGAAATTAAAAAGAGGCAATATCAAACCGGGAGACAGAAGCTAATCTAACGTTAACATTCTTTAAAGTCATCGTTGCAGGTGGAACAGTTTCCACTCTAACAAATTCGTTGATATGATTTTCCTCGACATGGATGATAAGATCACTGCACCATTTCCTCCCAGCTAGAGATTTGGTCCAGCACCCCATAAACATTAGGGGAATATTTAACCCTACAATTTCCTATTGCCTTCAAAGCCATCCCCATTTTTTGGTTATTTGCAGAACAAGAAAAAAGTCTGATTTAAAGACGCAATTACCTAAATTGTGCTCTTAATTGAGACCCACGTTCAATAGATTATCGTGTATTTACGTAAACTGATGAACACACTTAAGATATGTTTTCATTAATCTGCGAAATATGAATTAATCTTGTATCTACTATGCAAAGGAATTTCAAGGTTTTTCAAAGTCATACATTAACATTTATTCGTTTTCTTATAAGGCCTTATCTAAGAAAACGGGAAATTATGACGAACTAGTGTATATAAACCAAGGTTGAATTTTACGTCTAAACGGAGAAAATACATTTATTGCATCGAAAATTCTGTTGTGAAACTTATTCCTTCGCTGTATTATAGAAATGATTTTCTTACCTTGATCTCTCGAATACAGTATGGAATAAGTAAGTGAGATTTTGCACAATGAGACTTGGAGGAACAAATCGGAAATAAGTGCTTTTATGTACTTTACGTGTTATCCTCGATCAACAAAGTAAACAAACAGTTTTTATTGCCAATGTGTCATTATACAGCTCCAGTAAGAGACCATCCATCTATCCAGCACATCTATTGCTTTACTAGAGGACCATCCGCCTACGCAGCACATCTGATGGTAGCTGAGCAAACCATTGTTTAACCACTCTACTGATATGAATGGGATAGTTATGTTGAACCAGGCTCAGCCAGCATGGGGGCAGGTGAGTCTCGGTCACTATGGAGCAGGTGAGTCTCGGTCAGTATAGAATGAGGTGAGTCTTGGCCAGTTTGGGGACAAGTGAGCAGGCCTGACTCATCCTGGCCAGTGACGCAGGTTGACGGAGTAACACACATGGCACATTTTCCGTCGCTATAAATACCCACCTTTTCCCTGCTCCAAATCTGACCACATCTGGTGCCAGATGTCTCCACCACATGTGCGGTGTAGGGATGATGAATGATGTTGTCTGGGTACCAGGCTTTTGTGTGAGTACGGAAGGTTGACGTCATGGTGACGCAAATGCTGGAAGTGATACAAGTGTGGCTCTTACACTTAGAACTCACTTGAGACTTTACTTATACTTACCTAGTACCGGCAAGTGCTACAACTGGTGCCTCTGGCTACTGCCGTGGCTTCTGTGTCAGATGATACCCCTACTTACCGCACCAGCAGTCACTTACGTGGGACCACAAGGCTCATGTGGTTGCAGGACCCTGGTCCTGATGTTGTCCACTACCAGCTTCTCTCAGAATCTTTAGTTCTGACGAATGAAAGTTGTTCTTCATTGTTATGGTCAGCATCACTGTAGTCATGTCAGCTTCATTATGTTCATCTTAGCTTCAGCATTGTCGTGTTAGCTTCAGTATGCTTATGTCAACTTTATCATGGTCATTCAGCTTCAGTTTGGCCATATTAGCTTCAGAATGTTCATGACATCTTCAGTCTGGACATGTCAGCTTCAGCATGGTCGAGTTAGATTCATACACTCATGTCAACTTTGGTATGGTCATTTAAGTTCAGTTTGGTCATGTCAGCCTCAGTATGGTCATATCACTTTTAGTATGGTTATGCCAGCTCCTGTGAGGAATATCAGTTTCATTATGATCGTGACAGCTTCGTAAAGGTCGTGTCAGCTTCAGCTTGGTTATGTCAGTTTCAGTATGGGAATATCAGCTTTTGTATGGTCATGTCTACTTTTGGTTTACTTATGTAAGTATATGTATAGTTATGTCAGTTTCAGTATGGTGAATTCAGTTTGTGTATAATCATGTCAGCCTCATTATAGTCTTGTCAGTTTCAGTATAATCATGTCAACTTCAGTATAGTATTGTTACCTTTAGTATGATGTGTCAACTTCAGTATAGTCATGTTAGATTTAGTGTCATGAGACACTTTACCTGTCACCATAATGAAGTGTTGAAACGTAATGTTTTATAAAAGTAATAACACTGATTTGTTAGTGTAAAGCATGATGACAACAATCATTATTTGTATTATCATCATTATCATCATCAATAGTTGTAGTAGCAGTGTTATCATCATTAGTATTACTATCATCATTACTATCATTATCATCTTATTGTTATTATCATTCGTAGTAGTAGTAGTGGTAGTAGTAGTAGTAGTAGTGGTAGTAGTAGTAGTAGTAGTAAAAGTAGTATCATTATT
>JAUUDY010155891.1:0-13409 GCA_032361765.1 Panulirus inflatus
ACATTTCATCTTATGGAAGACTTTCACCATCACTTCTTTCTTCACCAAACCACTCTCCTTGATTTTCTCACTTTGCATATCACCCCTACCCAAACACCCTACATTTGCCACCCTACCATCAAACACATTCAACTGCATTTCAAAATACTCACTCAATCTCATCACTTCCCATTACCACTTCTCCATTCACCTTCTTCGGCAATGTTCCCATCTATTCTCTTGTTTTTCATACACTATTAACCTTCTTCCAAAACATCTTATTATCCCTAAAGTTTACTGATATTCTCTCATCCCAGTTCTCTTTTTCAACCCCTGGACCTTCCTCTTGATCTCCTGCTGCTTTCTCTTATACACCTCCCAATCATTTGCACTTCTTCCCTTTAAGTATTACCCATATACTTCTTTTTTCTCTTTCACTAGTAACTTTACTTCTTCATTCCACCATTCCTAATCAACTCACCTCCAACCCTACGTATGCCACATGCAAGCACTGCTTCCCTAAATACCTCACACTCCCCATACACTCCACTAGCTTTGCTTACTCTTATTTTTTGCCATTCTGCACTCAATCTCTCCTGATATATTTTCACACAATTCTCTTTTCCAAGTTCACTTACTCTCATTACTGTCTTCTCAACCATAATTTGCCATCATTTCCCATTCAAAATCCTCTCCTTTGCATACCTATCACTTAGTAAGTAATCCAATAATGCCTGTGGACCATCTTTCCTACTTATATACATATACTTGTCTATGTAACAGTCTTTATATCAGGTACCACCACGCCTTTTTCAGCACACAACTCCATAAACTGTTCACCATTTCCATTCATAATATGGAATAACCTATGCCCTCAATTATACCCTCATCTACCACACTACTCCCTTTTGCATTTATATCACCCATTACTAATACTACATCTCTTGCATCAAAAAGGCTGAGAAACTCACTCAGCTGCTCCCAAAACACTTGCCTCTCATGATCTTTCTTTTCATGGCTAGGTGCATAACACTAATAATCATCCATATCTGGCACTACATTTTCATCTTTATTCTCATCAGTCTAGCACTCACTTCCTTACACTCTGTCACACACTCCTACAACTCCTGCTTCACCAGAAGTGCAACCCTTCCTTAGCTCTTGAGCTCTTGCCAACCCCTGACTTTACTCTTGTGACATTTCCACACCATTTTCTTCCTTTACCCTTGAGCTTTGTTTCATTGAAAGCCACAACATCCAGATTTCTTTCTTTAAACATACTTCCAATCTCTCCTCTCTTCTCATTTTAGGTGCATCCACACATATTCAGACATGCCAGCCTGAGCCTTCAAGGAGGATTAGCACTAAGCACTTGTGACCTGTTCCATCTTTTAGAAACTGAAATACAAGAAAGGGGAGGCTTTCCAGTCCCCCACTCACGCCCCCTTTAGTCGCCATCTGTAAGATGCAGGGCATACAGAAGTAGAATACAATTTTCACAACAATATAAGTATTAAAACAGCCTATGGTTTGAATACTCTATTATTACTAAAGGTGTTCAGTGTTACAAATTTTCACAACATTGAAAACAAAACCTTACTTATAATGTTAGTGCTATGCTTCATTTTCAAAATTTGCTCAACCAACTTTCCCAGAACATCTGAAACATAAAATAATACTTTCTGTTGGTTGTTTTCTAACAGTTTTTTATTTCTGCCACCAACAAGCATCTTAATATTACTGAAATAATAACTCACCATCATGTTTGTAGTGTTTGTTGTGTGCTTGCAGAAGTATCTTAATACGATCTAAAGGTGCCACTGTTGTCTTGGCACACATTCCTGCAACTCCTAAAATTTATCCATCAGTTATTATCCTTCATGAAACTTATTTCTTATGAAAATTTTATAGACAAAACACACAGACTGTACAGTAAAAACTCATTAAGACAGATATTGTGAGAAGTGGTCATAAGTATTACGAAATAAAGATTTCAATATGTTGCCATGGTATACAAGGTATATATGAATTTAAGACATCCAGTTAGTGGGTGCCAATTAAACAGCTGGACATCAGGTCACATCAAATTTGTGTGAGATCTTATATTTGACAACAACTCCTGCTTCACATTAGTTGTGATGCAGAAACTTAATCTAACCACCAACTTGCCATTAATGTAAATGCAAGAATCCACCTATCTTCATCATAACAAGAGACACAAACGGTCACAACGGCAATTTCTCACATGAATCTTATACAACCTGACCTCCAGCTATGGAAATTAGCACGAAGTACCTGAACATGTAGCTGAAGTGTTATAACTACAGAAATGGCTAAATAAACTGACACTGAATTTAACCAATTTACAAGTGAAGATGCAACTACAACATATGAGTCACTGTATTCTTTTTTTCTCCCATATCAAAGTCTGACTGAAAGAAATAGAGCTTTGCCCTCATATGACTAATCAAGCCACTTTCTAAAGTCTTTTCAATGGGTGATGCCCGTCAAACATTTGCAAGTGTACTTCCTTACATGGTTGATGTGAGCCATTATGGAAAGCAGAGCAAGCATCTTCCTTCCTTCTCTCTTTCTTAACATCTAGAACAATTTACTAAGAAGAGTATCTTAAAATAGGACTCCAGCAAGCTTATAAACGAAACAAACTACAGCAGAAGCCATTTTTAGCTGTACAAAGGTAAGTAGAGTATCAACAAATATCTATAAAAACTATAGAGGAACAAACATATATAAATTACTTGAATCATTATTTCACTCACTCTTAATATATCAAAATCCATATACAAAGAAAACCACACACTCATCTTTTTATGATTAAATGAAGCTATAGTTTAAAGGTGCTTTATAAGATTAATGGCAAGGAAACAATCCAGTTCAACTTCAAAAAATATGAATTAATACTCTAATTATTACCTTGGTCATTCTTAAAATATCAATTATGAATATACATTGTGCTTTTAATTATGAAATGTGGCTAGAGCCCAAAGGTGCTTTGCAGGCTATACATCTAGCAAACAGTTCAACAACTGCATCAATATCCAAATTCCTTGATAAAGGCACCTCCACGGTCAGTTTTCTCAAACCTGTTGATTGAGCTTGACAGAAGATCTCAGGACATATTTTACTCATTTCATTGCTATGGACCTAATGAAATTTCTTCATATTCACTGTAGATGCGTGCAAGCACACTTGAAAAACTACCTGAAATGTTGTACAAGACTTCACTGGAAAATGGTGAAGTGCCATGGGAGTGGAAAAGGGCAAATACATTATACCTATCTACACAAAAGGAGACTGAGGGTGGGTACTGAACTACAGATCAGTGTCTCTGATGACTGTGGTTGTAAGTTACTGGAAAACATATGGATAAATTCCTGCAGTGGAGAAATGACCTAAATGTGAGATAGCTCAATACAGCCTCTTTAAGGATCTCACTCTAAAGGAGTCCATTATTTCCCTGCTCCTGCTTGGATTGCTGCCTCTAAGCTGCAGGAGCCCCACTGAAGGGGTCCTACAATTGAATAATACTGATACTTTTCAGGGAAAGGAAGTCATGTGTAATGAACCTCTTAGATTTTCAAGAGAGTGAGCTCAGTATTGGACAGAAAGAGAAAGCTGGGTGGAGTTTTTGTATGTGGATTGCTGGAAAGAATTTGACACTTTATGATTGGGAGGGTGATTAAGATGCTAGATCATCAGGCAAGAATAAGGGTAGACTCTCTCAATGGAGAGAACATTATGTTAGTGGAAGGGGACAAAGGACAATTGTCAGAGGAGCCTTCTCAAATTCAGTTTAGGGTCACCTTTGGAGTACCACAGGGTTCTGTTCTGTGACCATTACTCTTCTTGATCTACGTAAATGACCTGTCAGAAGGTATGGACTCCTACCTGAATATGTTTGCAGATGATACAAAGGTCATGAGGGAAGTGAAACACATGTAGGACTGCATCAACTTACAAGGGTACCTTGACAGACTTCAAAGTTGGTCTGAGTATATGTAAAGTAATGATGGGTTGCAGGACAAGAAGGCTTCAAAATAATTATTAACTTGTAGGAAATATACTGCAGGAAGCTGAGTGAAAGAGAAATGTGAGTAAACTTGTCCCTAACCTGTCACCAGAGTCAAACTTATGGAGAATAGTTAAGGAAACCAATTGTCTACCAAGCAAATATTAGAAAAGTATTCAAGATCATAGATAAAGAAATATTCGGGTAGCTGTTCACACCTTACATAAACAAAATCTTGAATATGCTTTTAAAGTTTGGCTACCCTTTTAAACAGGCATAAGCAGGTACTAGAAAAGGTCCAGTTGAAAGTAACAAAGATGGTGCCATAATTAAGAGAGCTGAGTTACAAGGAAAAGGTAAAGACCTTGAATTTGCCAAGTTTGGAAGTGAGATGAGTGAGGGGTGAGATCATAACATTTATATTTCTAAACAATGATGTTGGCAGTGAACAATTCTTCAAGAGATGTAGGGATAGACCAACCAGAGGATGTAACAAAAAATTTATGTGCTAAAGATGTGAAAAGTACTCTTATAGTATAAGAAAGGTGGATGAATGGAATAAAATGAATGATGGAATGGTTAATGCTGACAGCATACAGAAATCCAAAAATTTCATAATAGTAAAGAAAGTAGTTTAAAGCTACCTCCCAAAGAAGAACAAATTGGTAATTATAAATAAGCAATTTCATAAAATGGTTTCAGAGAAACATAGCCATGTGGAAAGAACCCCTTACATTTCTATAAGAAAATGAGCTGTATTGTTGACAAAGTGAGGCTAGGTAGATTGTATCTGGAGTGCCATGAAGTATTTGACACTGTGCCAAATAGGAGGCTGGTAAAGAAGTTGCTCAGGTAGGAGTAAGGAAGAGGCTGCTTGGATGGATAACAGATTACCTAGTGGAAAGGAACAAAGGTCATATGTCAGGGAATTTCCTTTTCAAAATGGGTTGAAATCACTAGTCGCATGTCACAGGGTTCAGTCCAGAGACCCTTACTCTTCTTGATCTATGTGAATGATTCATCAAAAGAACTGAAAATCTTACCTGAACAAGTTTGCAGATGATACCGAGGTAATAAGGGAAGTGAAAAGTGAGGAGGATTGCATAAGCTTACAAAGAGACCTGGATAAGTTCCAAAGTTCGTTGGCTACTTGGTTGATGAAATTCAACCCATGTAAGTATAAGGTAATTAGGATGGGACACATTGAAAGATGGCCAAGAAATAGCTATAGGAATCCTTGGGTAAGAGGGACTTGAGAGTTGAAATCATCCATAGCATGTTGCCAGAGTCCCACATTAAAACAATAGTTAAAGAAACAAACTGTCTGCTGGCAAATTTTAGAATAGCATTCAAGCGTACAAATAAGGATACATTCAGCAAACTGTTCATATCCTACTTATGGCCATAAGTAGAGTACCATATACTTCTTGAGATTGTTCAATGCACTTAAAGAGGCACAAAGAGCTACTAGAAAAGGTGCAGTGGATAGCAACAAAGACGGTACAAGAATTACAAAAGCTAAGTTACCAGGAAAGGCAAGAGGCCTTAAATTTGCCCATGTGACAGAGTCACCCTCCAACACTACTCAGCATGCAAGAGGTGCTCCCCTCTGAGGGCCAGTCTTTTTTACCAGACCCACCTTGGGGGGTAATGTCTCTCATAGTATTATCATGGAAGAGGGAAGGGTAAGGGTACTCTGTTCACAACCTGCAAGTTTTTCAAACTATATCAATAAAGACAAGTTCTTCAAACGATTTATAGGTTAAAACAACCAGGGAATTTGACATAAAATTAAGAGGGAAATTTGTTATAAACAAGTACTTTTATAGTAAGAGTGGCGGGTGAAGGGAATAAAATAAGCAAGGATGTGGTAAATGTAAATAGCAAACAAATGGTTTAAAAAGTTGCATGACAACAGAGAATGTTCAGAAGATGGTGTCCCATTAGTGTAAAATTCCCTTCTGGTACAGTACAGATAAGTAATTACAAATGGGTAAATAGACAAGCACATACATGCACGGACCCTTTGGTGTAGCAGTTAGCAATACTGAACATCACACATGTATGGGCCACCTGAGATCAAATAGGCATAGGTTCAAATACTGGCTGTAACATCCAGTCCACAGGCCATCCAGCTGTTTATCTTTCTCAAAGGCCTCATCAATAGATGGGTATCAGGCATAGGCTTGGGTGAAGCGTGTATGTGTGTGTGTGTGTGTGTGTGTGTGTGTGTGTGTGTGTGTGTGTGATTACCTATTTGTATTGTACAGGGAGGGAGTTTTACACTCATGGGGTCCTATCATTTGAGTACTCCCTACTATCATACAACCTCTTGAATTTATATATGCTGTCAGCATTAATCATGTTCTCAGTCAATTTGTTCCAATTCCATCACTCCTATACTATTAAAGCATTTTTTACATCTTTATTTACAAGTTTCTTTCTTACTTTCATGTTATGTCCTCTGGTTCTTCTATCCCTACATCTCTTAAGAAACTGTCCAATGTGCATATCTCTTTAAGAAACTTAAAGGTTGTGATCATGTCACCCTTCACTCTTCTCTCTTCCAAGGTGAGATAAATCTAAAGCCTCCAGCCTTTCCTTGTAGCTGTAGTTCTTTTAATTCTAGCACCATCTTTGTTGCCCTCCTCTAGACCTTCTCTATGAGTTTTGTGCTTCCTTAGGTGTGATGACTAAACCTGAAAAGCTATTCTAGTTTTGGTCTAATGTAGGATATGAACAGCATCCTAGAAATTTCTTTATCCATACAGACCCATCCCTCACCTTATGTGGGATCACTATATGTAATTTTGCTATTCTACAGGGAATGTATTTCTCCCAGTCTCTCTTTTCATATAGTAAAAAATCGTTAGTATCCAGGAGTTTGCTGTAGAAAGTGCACCATAACATCCCATTTTTCTCTCATGTTCACTGGTTTGCTATTTGTGATTTCTCTTTGTAGGGTTTCTGTAGAACATAAACCCCAAATAAAGCAAGGGGTGGGTGTACTTGAAAGCTACTCTGATATTTGACAGCAGACAATTCATCTCCTTAGCAATTCTCCTTGTATAGGACTCTGACGACAAGTTAGGGATGATGTCTCCTCCTTCAAGTCCCTCTCACACACAGCATCTTGAAGATTACTTCCTGCAAGGTAATAATCAATCATACTGAGGCCATCTTCAGCTATGTCTTATCCCCATTACTTTACAGTTGCTAATGACGAATTTCATCAATGACATTCAACCCACTTTGGAGTCTGTTTAGGTCCCCTTGCAAGGTGATGCAATCTTCTTTGCTTTTCTACTTTTCATTTCCCTCATGACATTTAACTCATCAGCAGTCCCAAATACCACACTTTTTCTGTATTTTTCTCCTGATACCCTACGTCTACAAATAGTTTCCTTATTCGATTATCTAAACCCCTGTCATGAGATTGTGGCATCCTCTCACCTGTAAGCCAAGATCCTTTACTTGGGGGATTTCCACATTCATCACAGGCAACCGATGAATTCCTTCCATATAGATAGTTGGGGGATTGAAGCCCTTATGTTCTCCATTCTCAATGATCTAGAGCAATTTATCTCTCAGCCAACCCATATTTCTGACTGCTGTGACCACTTTCCTAATATTCTGGATCCATTTTTCACTTTGAATTCCTCACACTGCAACTACACAATCTTACCCCCAATTGGTTCATCTGACCATCTCTTATAAATTTATCTATTTTAACAGCACCTACCTGTCCAGCAGCCCCTTCTAAACATTGACATTGTCACCTCAACAAAGCTGATTGGAATAACGTATGAAAATTCTTTTTTGACTTTCCATGGGTAAATTACTGTCAGTTATGAGATGATGCTTCTGTCTCCACCAAATGCATAGCAAAGGTTATTGTTGTGGGAATGGAATTATTTACCCTCTCTTCCTCTAAGACAATCTTTTCTTCCAGTCTATGGTTCAACTATACATGTTCCTAAGCCATTCTGACATGGGATCAGGCATACTGGGCTTGAAAAAACTCTCCTTCCTCTGACTCCCATTCAGCATTTATCACTGCCCATAGTCATTGTAAACAAATCATCTATAGGCAAAGCATTCCTTTATTCAAAGAGCAATAACCTCTCCTCGTCATCCAGTGATAGATCTTTGGCTAAGGGCATCGTTAACAGCTTCTATCACTCTAACTTTCCTTCACTTTTCCATTCTGAAGGTATTAGAATTATCTCTCCCATAGACAAAGCGACTCTCTGTGGTTCCTTTTTCTTCTCTACCTTGAATGACTCTAACATTCCTTCACCCCCTGAGGCTCCTCTTGCTAATCCTATGCCCCTTCCCATAATCTCTTTGAAGTGTCAAATAAACACTTCTGAATGTGATCCAGTGCTTGCTCGTCTGTTCCATTTATGCTTAATAACAAGAACTTTTCCTTTTTGGAAGTATGCGTTGGTACATCCCATCCCTATGTAGAGTGATAAGTCTAACCCCTCTACCTATCATCCAGTTGCTTTGACATCTACCATATCCAAAATCTTTGAATACCTCCTCAACTCCCATATCCTCAAACATTTTGAATCACACAGTCTTCTCTCTGATCATCAGTATGGTTTCTGTAAGGCGAGATCCACTGGTGATATTTTTTCCTATCTTACTCATGTCTGGTCATCATCCCTGAAAGATTCTGAGGAATTCTTCGTATTAGCCCTTGACATATCCAAAGCTTTTACAAGGTTTGGCATTGGGATTTCATCTCTATGCTCCCCTCTCTGGCCTCCTTCCCTCACTTTGCTCCCTGATGTCTAGCTTCCTCTCTGGCTGATTTTTCGCCATGGTCATTGATTGATTAGCCTCTCTCCCTTTCTCCATCAGCAGCAGTGTCCATCATGGTTTTGTCTTGTCTCCTAAATGTTTTTCATTAATGATTTCTTTTCTTTCATACAACCAAATTTATCATGTGCTGCCAAATCAACATTGCATTCCTCCACATCCTTCAATTCTCCTCCTTTTAGTTTTGGCACAATTTCCTCAATAAACTGTAACTGCACCTCTTGACTCAATTAACATTTGGTATTACTGTAACATCTACTCTATCTTGGAAACCATACTTTACAGAAATAGGTAAGTCTGCCTCTAAGAAACTGGAAATTCTATTCAGATATTGAAAGGTTTCTTCCAGAGGGTTGCTCCATTTACAAAAAAAGAACTGATCCATCCTAGTTGGAGTACTGCTCTCACATCTCCGGTGGTTCTAGCATTGCATCCTTACTTGACAGAGCTGAAAGTGATCCAGCTTATAAACTCTCCTAGGCTAACTTCAAAACTTGAACCCACTTGCTTAATGCCACAATGTTGCTTCACTTTCCATCTTCTATAGGTATTACTTTGATTATGATCCCAATAGTTGGCTACTTGTGAGCCCCCACCACTCCTTTGATCACACAATACTTGGCAAGCTGTTTTGATAACTATTTCTTTCCCTACACCTCAAAGCTTTGGAATTTTCTACCCTCTAATAACTATGACCTGCTGCACATTTTAAAAGACAGGTTTTTCACTTTCTCCAAAATTCACAAACACCTTCCTTTGTGTCATCTTTTCACTTTCTTTACCCTCTCTATATTTCAATTAAGGCCTAGCCATGATGTGGACTTTTGTCCATGACTCAGATAGGATTCCTTGCCTTCTGGCAAGTCATTAATGTAATCAAGGAGAATAATGGTCCCAAGACCAATCACTGAGGCACTCTACTGGTCACTTCAACCCATTTGGAAAAGGTTCCTATGAAAGATATCCTTCATTCCTCACACCAAGATAATCTTGTATCCAGTGAAGGAGTTTCCCAACTTACTCTTGTTTGGTGATTCAGTTTCATGATAAGCCTCCTATGTGGTAAACTGGCAAATGCCTTTTGGCATTCATCATACAGCAGTCCACCCAGCCTTTCCTTTTGTCTAGGCCTGAGCTCACTCTCTCGTAAAATTCTATAACGATAGTTACACATTACCTCTCTTCCCTAAAACTATGCTGTTTCTCACTTAGGAAATTTCTCCTCAGAAAGTCATCCATTTGCTTGTTAGTAATCTTTTTCAGAAACTTAAACAACACACTTGTTAGTACGCAAGAAAACTGTGAACACAAAGCAAGGTAAGCAAAGAGGTAGTTTATGCAACTAGCATTTCAACATTTGCAAGCTTGTATGATAGAAACACTTGGATGAGGTGGGACTCCAGTATTTTAAACTTCCCAACCCATATCAATCAACAGGTAATCATACATGCATGATGAGAAGTTAACACAATCACGGGTAGAAATACACTAACTGAGACATGAAGTTAAAGATTATGAAAGTTGTCATGACATGAAAGAGAAACCTGGAGATCTGAAAAATTATTGTTAATGGATATGTACAATAGATTCAATTTTGCTGATAGGATTCAGAAGTAAATAACCAGAATAAAGAAAGCAAATTCATTTGAGGTAAGATCGGTCTTTTATTAATGTCCTAGAGGCTCTTCATCTACAGAAAATGACTATAACACATATTTATCAAAAACAGTGGGAAGGGAGAGGCAAAAGGAGCAACTTTGGCAGTTAATCTACATATCAAGCAGGAAGACTGATGTACTGGAACACAGACTGAGCTCATACAAACAAAGGTACACAGGAAGTTAAGAGAGGCTGTAGAAAGAATAACATACACTGTTAGAGATGGAGCAATCAATGAAGTTTGTGGCCTTGGTGATGAAAGGTTTATGAAACTGCAGAGCATAGAGGACCAGTGCTTGTTAGCTATAAAGGAGATCTTAGAGAAAGTCAGAAACATATAGATTGACAATTAAACACTGAAGGATTTACCTAAAAAATTAATGTCACCAAAATTAGAACAGAAAGATCACATACCACTTAAAGATGAAAAGGGGATGAAAGAAGGAATGCTCATCAAAAGATTACTGGGGCTATACAATTGGAAGATGCAATTTGGTGATAAAAGAAAGAACAGGCGTTTATAATCAATATGTAAGGGAATGAACAGTTGTCGTTAACTTTGAGTTGGAATCATCAAGCCAGGAGATCCTTAGACAAGCTGAAAAACTTAAAAATAAGGTGGAATTTAGTGGACATTCATCAAATGTGATAAATCAGAGAGAAAGAGGGAAGAAAGGTAAGACCACAATCAAAATGCAAAAATTATAGACTTTAAACAAGGTAAGAGAGTAGAGCATTCCCATCAGCACTGCAGAGAAATCAGGAGTGTTAGGAAATGGTAATATCTGACTCAGAATAATGTATGCAAATGTTGATGGATTAGTAGTTAATAGTAATGAATTGGATTTCAAGGATTGTCTAAGGGAAAGTGAATCCAAAATTGTTGGAGTCATGGAAACAAAGTTTATTAAAGAAATAAAATCTCACCTGTTCTGCCCATAGGGTTACATGATAGCAAGGAAGAAAAGACAAGGCAAAGAAGAGGGAGGGTTAGCCATCTTGATAAGAGATGACCATAAGTTTCATGTAACGGTGGAAAATGGTTCATCCAGACAATACACAATGGGAGGAGTACCTGTAGAAAAGAAGAGTAGTGTGGTGTCAGTATCATATACTATCAAAAGAATCTTAACAGTCCAAAATAAATATGCAATGATAATAAGAAACAATGAGGATGGTACAAGAAACAATAAAACAAATTTCTAAGAGATGGTACAATACAAGAGGTCATCAAGACAAATGTTTGTAGAGGGACTAATAAACCATTACTGCTTGATCTTATCTTCAAACATACTTGCATGGATATCAAATATATTGTATATGATACACCCACTGGAAAACGTGATCATGTAATGCTCAAGTCTGACTACGGTAAATGAAGATGTTGAAAGACCACAGATGAGACAAGGATCATCACATCTACCCTTAGAGCAACCCATTGGGTAGTAGGTTGTTGACAACAGCCGCCAAGGGTGGTACTACCATCCTGACTGAGGAGCGTTAAAGTGATGCCCAGAACCATCTTACCCTCTCCATGTCAGGGTTGCTGGTCTTACTTTTTCTCATCAAAATGGGATTACCAGGCTAGTCCTACTATCTTCTTACAAGCACCATACACCTACTCAAACCTTGCTTATCTTTATTACTTTTTTCACATAAGTACTTTTGTTAATTCCAGTCCACTTAAACACTTATAAGTATCATCATAACGGAGTCCAAATCTATGGCCCCTAGTCTCCGGCATCATGGTGTGCTACGAATCTCCAGGTTTCTGCCTGACTATACTGCCAATGAGAGAGAGGGCTCTGGCAGTGGTAGTCCAGGCCCCTCCCAGACCTTTCCCTCTTTGTTAGACCTTCCTCTCTTTCTATTCACGATACCAACACTTGTGGTCTCCCTTGTAACCTAACCTCAGCTGAATACCATGTGTCTATTACCTCTCCTAATATCTTACCTCTGTTTGAGACAGCTGTCTAATGATGTTCTCACTAGTCCCTTTTCATATCTAACTATAACCTCCATTCACAATTCCAGTTCAAAGATGGTGTTTGTGCTTTTTCAAACATCAACATGCCTGTTGCATGCCTCAAGGACCTTGAGTCTCCAAACTTTGATGTTATGTGGCTCCAAGTCTGTCTCCTTACTTCCACACTTTTCCTCTGTTTTGCCTATTGCTTTCCTAATTCTACAAATTTTGTATCCTTCTTTGACTATCTAACTCCTGCCATAAAACTGTGACCTCCTCCCACCCACAAGGTGAGATCATCTACCTTGGGGATTTCAACATTCTCTATAGGGAATGGTTGAATTCCTCCCATACAGATGGTGGAGAGATTGAAGCCCTCACATTCTCCATTCTCAATGATTTAGAGTAAATTATCTTCCACCCTAACCATATTCCTGACAGCCATTCTACAAATAATCTGGATTTGTTTTTCACAATCTTGCCCCTAATAGGTTCATCTGATCACACTCTCATAAAAGAATCTATTCTGATAGCACCTCCCCTTTCAGCAGCCCCTTCTAAGCATAAATACTGGCACCTGAGTAAAGCTGACAGGAATAACTTACATAACTTCTTTTCTTACTTTCCATGGATAAATTACTGTCTTATGTGGTCATGCTTCTGTCTCTGCCAAACACATAACAGGTTATTCTTGCAGGAATGGAAGTCTCTATCCTCTCTTCCTCAGGATGACCTTTTCATCCAATCCATGGTTCAACAATTCCTGTTCTGAGACCATTCAGACAAGGTATGAGGCATATCAGGCTTGGAAAAACTCTCCTTCCTCTGGCTCTCTCTCAGCTTTTATCATTGCCTGTAATCTATGCAAGCACATTATCTATGAGGCGAAGCATTCTTTTACTCAAATGGAGTGCGATAACCTCTCCTCATCATGCACTGATAGGTCTT
>JAUUDY010156113.1:0-13405 GCA_032361765.1 Panulirus inflatus
TTAGTGAGAGATCAAGAGCTATAGAAGGAATATTACTATTCCAGAGGCAGTAGTTGTGGGAGTGTATGAAAAAGTGTAATGAAGTGAATTCCAGACTAATGTTGCTAATAATGAAAGTGGATGGCAAAAGATGGGTGATTATTAGTGCTTGTGCACCTGTCCATCAGAAAAAAGATCACGAGAGGTAGGTGTTTTGGGAGCAGCTGAGTGAGTGTGCCAGCAATTTTGATGTATTAGTGATGGGTGATTTGACTATGAACTTGAGTAATGTGGCAGTTGAAGATATAATTAGGGGGCATGGGGTATTCAGTATTATAAATGGAAATTGTTAACAGCTTGTGTAGTGATGTGCTGAAAAAGGACTGATGATTTGGAATACCTGTTTTACAAAGAGGAACATACACAAGTATAATTATGTAAATAGGAAAGATGGTCAGCGAGCATTATTGGATTACATGTTAAAAGATATCTCGGGGATATGAAATGAGGTTTTTTTTGGGTGAAAAAAATTTATTTTTAATAATATTTGATTACAGATGCTTTGACCTTACTCGAATGAAAATGCATTTTATTCCTTGTTGTACTGTTCTCTGAAATATATTTATTCCACAGGTAATATTCTGCAGTGCATCTTGCCGACTGCAAGGTATCAGTTGTCATCATGGGCAGGAATGTAAATTACTTCCAACACTTTTAAGTTTGAAATATCCTGTTTTGATGGTGTTGGCCTCAAAGATCCTCACAAAGGTATCTTATGGCCAGTTGAAGCAGTGGGTGCCACTTCTTCGTGAGGAAGCAAGGAATGAAAATCCTAGGAAGAGAGGACTAAATGGGGAAGGCATTTATGACTCATCTGATTACCGAACTGTGTATCACTTACTCCATGGTGAAAAATATAAACAAGAGGGTGACTTCTTTGAGATGTCTCTGATGGTCTTCGTCTTCACAAAACTGCTTGAAGCAAGTAAACAGTTCTTCATTAATGATGGTGTGCCTTTTATACCAAATAAGGAGGACTTCATTTTAACAGCACACTTACTTTTCCATCACTGTTGGGGGCTCAGAAGATATTCTCATGATATTACTAATGTGAAGGTACAGTAAATACTACTTTCTTTATGTTATAAAAAAGAGTATTTCCAAGTGATTAATCTTTTTGGTTTTATTAGTGTAATTCTTTAGACAAATTTGAACACCTCAATTTTTTAACTTCATCACCCTATTAAAGTTTCAGAGTGAGGCCTGTTTGGTAAGGTTGTTTTTTATATGCACTTTCTTAAACTCTTTAATTTTCTTAATTTTTCTGGAAGATGATAGATTGGTATGATATTAAGGAACAAGATTATTTAAGAGTGTCCATGTGAAGGATAACTACCAGCACATGCTTGAGTATTATATTGTAGTATAGGATTTTAGGATTAAGAAGGGAAAGGAAGAATATACATGTTCCTTGATTTTATTTAATGTGCTTCTGTGAATAAAGTGAGCATGGATCGAGTTAGTGCATATTATGTGGTGGGAAGAGGAAGACATCTTCACTTAATGGGATGGTTTAAAAAGTAGAATACTTGGTTAAAACGTGAAGAACAAGATAATGCCTAGTATACAAGCGCACCTTCTCTATCACTAACATAGCACTTGAAAACATTCAACCTTTATTCTCCACCTCAGTTTTCCTTTCATTGTTTTTAAAGCAAAAGTCCAAAAGTACTACTTTACTCAGATTCTAATGTTCTTAATGTGAATGGTAACACCGGCCAAGATGGGGTGATTAATTCCCAAGGCCCTCTTGACTAACATAACGCAACTACAACCCACTCTTGTTTAGAAACCTATTACAGACCTGGCTCTTTCTGTTCTATTCATCATTTCCTGGTCCTGTATCTTTATCCATTCCTCTGTAGAACTACTACTCTCCATTTCTTTCTCTTATTGTTTTAAACGCACCTATTCAAGGCTGCTTTCCTTATCAGATCTTTAACTTAAATCCCTTGCATCAACTTCCTGAGTTGTGTTTGTGCCTATTGCAATGCAAAATTTCCCTTTCTTGTATTGTATACCTTGAGTCACTTAACGCTGATGCCATTAGGCTCTGAATCTTGATGCAAGGGATTTCAATATGAACCATGGAGATTAGGTAAGCTTCATTAGGGATGACCCCAGTGTAGATGAAGTATTTTTCTTCCTTCCATAATGACTGGAACAAAAAAATCAAACACCCAACATGAGTTCCTGACTTGTCATGACCACACTTACAATACATGTAACTTATATTCCCCTTTGCTAAAAATTTGATATCTCTGCTGCCTTAAGGTCCTCTGACCAGATTTATTTCTAGCTCCTCTGTTTGGGCACACTCACCCTATATCCTCCCTTTTAAACAATGACTGTTTTGGAGAGCTTAGTGGTCAACCCTTTGTGTCTTCTTACTTACTTCCTTAAGAATGGGTATTACTTTGCTACTGGGATGCCTGAAGTGGTTATCATAGCTAAGATGGAGCCCTGCACCTATCTTGTACTTAATCTTTCTCCCATTAGTCATGGTTTGATTGCTCCTGCTCTGATGTCTTTTGCATCAGATAGAACATATCTTGTCATGGAATTTTTCTCTTCCTTTGAAACCAACTCTCCTTTCGTTTTTTCTCAGAATCACTCTAAAGCTCTTCTGATTAAAGGCAAGTACACTTTCATGAAAGGGAAAGATGTTTACTTGAATTATACAAGAAATCTTTCCAGTCCTTAACCAAAAGTTTCAAGTGTTCTTAAGGCATTTAGTTTGTGTGTTATTTTCGTGCTGATGTTATTGATGTGGTAATTGAATGTCATATGTGGTGCATAGAATGGTTGGTGTTTTGTTCATTGGGACTGACTGTCCATGCAAATGACTGGAGTGTTCGATGAGCTAATAATTATCATTTTAATCTTTTATTCTTTGTGACTAAAACAAAATTATTTTTTAAAGGTAAATGTGGCCACTCAAGAATGTGAATTTCTAAAATTTTCTTCTGGAATCTACCCTACTGGGGGTTTAAGCAGACATTCCTGTCATCCGGTGTCAGTTCCTTCCTTCTTTGGCAACACTATGGTGCTGAGGGCTGTGACCTTCATTAAAGTTGGAGAAGAGGTAACTCATTGCTATGGATCCCATTTTGCAGATCATTCAAAAGAGCTGAGGGAATATATTCTAAGTAGGTTCAACATAATTTGCAAATGTATGGCATGCAAAAACAACTGGCCTATATACAAAGATATTTCAAAAAATATAACACTGAAGTGTCTGAATTGTTCTGTGCCAATTCACTCAAAAAGCAGATGTCATAAATGCAAGCAGGCTTTTCCACATGTGATGCACCAGTTATTGAATTTTTTGGTAATTTTTGAAAATACCTTCATCAATCGTAAATGCTTTTTGGACATAACCGACGAGCAGAGAAAGGTTTTGTATGAGATTACAGAATTCGTTTATAAGCATTTGCTACTGCCATGCCAGTTTTATGTTGATATTCAGAGGATTTTACTTTCTGTCTTTGGCGTGGATGGCAATCATTTCTTTGTTTGTTAGTGATGAATGAATATGTGGTTTTAAATTGATCATCAGTGATGATTGAATATTTGGTTTTAAATTAATTGATAAGTTTGATGTCTGTCTTGTATAATGAGAATTCCCACTTTTGAATAATAGGTATGGTATATCACATGATAGATGAGTGACTGTAATTTGTAAAGTGACAGAAGAAAACAAAAAGCAGGATATAAATACACTAATACTTTAACACCTTTATTGGACATATATTTACCAACGAATATTACAAATACATCAGCATTTAAGAGTGTACATGACCATTCTGAAATAGCAAAACCAGAGAATGTTATAGAAAAGTTGAATGACATCTGTTTGACACCATCATGGTCACAAGCCTGTTTACTTAGGCCAACTGTTATGAGGGATATATAAACTATCAATACATGGGGATAATATCTCTTGGGGAGGATGGTAATTACTTAATAAAAATCCAAAATAATTAGTACAGTACAATTCAATCAGATCTTTAAAAACACTGTACGTACATTGGGAGTGCAATAGAAATTGGTCAAGAATCAGTTCTGCATTTGTTATTTATGTATTATACAATACATGACCATCATCAGTAAAGTTGAACATATGACACAAAAAAAAAAATCTTTTCATCTGCCAAGCAGCATAATGCTTCTCTAGGTGATTATATCTATTTAGCAGAAGAAAAGAATTCAAGTCCTGCTATTTCAGTAAATAATAAGCACATCATAATACAGGATAAGAAAACAATTAACTATATACATTTAACAAAATAAATCACACATCATGGTATCAGAATAGCTGACCTAGGATGAAAAATAATTATCTCTATTTAATATATGTCTTATACTCAGTTGGAAAAATGTTGAAGGGGAACAGTTATCAAGTTACATCTGCTGGACCTTGGCAAGACTTAATTTTTGGGATGACTATAGGAAACATGTTCATGTTCAGAAAGAGAAGGAATGTTGGAAAATGTTTTCCCCTTTACAAAATATATATCAGAATGGCCGATAAGATTATTCTTTTATATTGGTCTTTAGGGAAAATCATGTTTATACAACTAACTATGGATGAGAAACAGGTTCTAAACAACTGTGCTGACTAATCAATATGGGTGAGCAAGTACTGGCACTTCTATGATAAAGTGTATTCAGGTTTTTTAGAATTTATAATCACAAATATACATTGCTCAACATACAACCAATTGTAGTATATTGTGTACAACATGAGGTAGGATGCTAGCATATCCATTCAATTACCTGGGATGCCACTTAGATAAAAGCAAACCTGGGCCTTCTGGCTGCGATTTATGCTGCTTTGTAAACAAAGGTTGGGTTCAAATAATTCTTTGACCCTGTGCATAGGCCCAGATTTTCTTCTTCTTACATGTGTTACCATTTTGTGGTTATCTGGATCACTATGAATGCAAATATTCATAATTTTATATTACAAAAAAAAGTTAATTGCCTCTTAGTATGTAGTTTTTTTATATAGTTCTTTTATAAAGTGAATGCAAATGATATTCAGAATTTTATATTACCAGAGTTAATTGCCTCTTAGTATGTAGTTTGTTTTTTCTAAAGTGTTTTGACAAGTATCTGGAACTCAGTTATTGTAATATATAACAAAAGATGGTATTGTATAGAAATTTGAGCCAATTTCTGGAAGCAATATTGTAATCTATATCCGAAATGCTTACAGAAACTTGAGCAAATTCTTACAGAAGGTATCACTTTGCACACCCATGAAATTCTGGTTATCAGACCATGCTATTATTCCCAGAGATCTAAAATAGTAGTCAGTTATTGTCAACAGTTCTAGAATGGATATATGCTTAAAGCAGGCAAACACTCTTGATTGGATGTTGATCAGGTGTGGTTTTTATCATTAAGTATGATAGAACCCGTAAAATTTGAGTCTTTTGGGGGATATCAGGAAATAAGTTCAGTGACAAACGTCTGACACAATCCAGAATGGCTGGTCACTTCACAGAAGCAGTATGCTTAAACAATATTTCAAAATTGAGCAGAATTAACATCTAATCATTACATGGGAGAGAGAGGAGGAGGACAAATCAAAATCTTTCTCTATTGTAAAAGTATCATGTTTATGATGACAAAAGGACATGACTAACAAAGAGACATTCCAATATTTTCAAGAGTCATTGAGCAACAAGCTTACAGAAGAAAGCATTAATTCTATTCAGTGGCTCGTATTCTTACCCAGCTTTCATTGGCTCTGAGTCAAGTATGTTTGATGCTCAACTGTCATTTTTAGTTGAGGAATCGGTTCGTTGTTAGAGAGGTCTTTTGACCCATGATCCATTGGTTGTGTAAGTATCGAGCCACCTTTGACATTTGGCACTATACAGAGATGACTACATTTCTACATATTTTGATTATAATGCATTAACCTGAGT
Organism: Panulirus inflatus; assembly: GCA_032361765.1. NCBI lineage: Eukaryota > Metazoa > Arthropoda > Malacostraca > Decapoda > Palinuridae > Panulirus > Panulirus inflatus. Next base: position 5,979 of record JAUUDY010156113.1, read on the forward strand.
TTATTCAGAAAACATTGGTCTGCTTCGAGTCAGCTGGGAGAAAATGAAAAATGGTGGTCAGCAGCTTCAGACTTTGTTGTTATCCTACAACAAGGTTGATATCTACTTTATTATAGGAAATGAATTTTTCAGCAAATATGATGGGACTAAAACAACTAACTTAATCACACATACACGTATACCAACTTGTCACGTGCTGTTCCTCGTCTGCCTGCGCGAGGTACTTTGCTACATTGGTTTCATTACAGCAACTGAATGACTCTTGTTTAGCTGTAAATCTTATGATAATTGATGGCAGGATCAATTATGAGGCTTAGGTCTATATTGCACATTATTAGTGGGGGTTAGGAAGGAACAGTTTTAACAAACATAAGTGCTGGGTGGAATGATAGCTTTCACACTGAGCAATGTTGAAACTTAAACTATTGAGTACCAGAGGGATAACTCACTCCTTTACTACATACAGAACCCCACAGGTACAATGTCGGTAGATTAACCAATAATATGTTCTCCGAGTTATGTAGTTTTCATGCCCTAGAAACAGCACAAAGGAATACTATATCCAGTTTCTGTTATCCCAGAGAAGAGAATAGGGAAAATGCAAGCATAACCAAAAGGCTGGTTGCTAGAACTGTCCACCTCCAACTCTCTATTTTGGAGACTTAAGTTGTGGGGTTCAGGGGAAAAAATTAAGGTAAGAGAGAAAATGACTACATACAGAACACGAATTGAGAGGCACTAAAATTAGGATTTTTTTTTTTTTTTTTTTTACTTACAGACATTTGTATCTACAATGCCCTTTGGACGTGGCTGACACATATACATCTACCCACCCCGTGCAATAATGGCTAAAAATAAAAGTGTCCTGTTCAAAATTCTAGCAATAAGTTGTAAGTGTTTTGGACACAGAATTGTGGGGAAATACCCTATAGCAATTTCTATATCCGTAAAATTATTTGGAATATGTTCAATTCTGACGTCATGTCTTCAGAACTCTTTGCTTTAATTTCGACACCACAAGGACAAAGAAACATGTCTAATGTATATATATATATATATATATATATATATCTCACATGACCTGAGAGGCTTCAGGGCAGTATATAAGTACAACTACACAACCAATATATAACAAGTGTTGAGCATTAGCCAAGTATATGTGGAGGAGGAAAGCAGCTGCGGCTAATAAACATGCTTGCAGGTAACTCTCACTTTAAGGAGTGAGCTCCCTACATGTATGTAACAACTAGAACTGCAGGCTTCTCCACAACCTGTTCAACAAAGTCTTAGATGAAACGAGCATATTTGGAGTTTACTGCTACATTTGGGATTTGTACCAAAACAGTGACTACACAGTGGTTGGCTAATATATGCATAGACTATGTATCCAAAGTGATTACTATGTTAGTTCTAGCTTTCTTCAGCTTAAAACACAATAATGAAAAGCCAAAGAGAACAAAAAACGTGCCCTTGTTCAGATACAGAGTGATTAAGACCCTTGCATTAATCTCCTTTTCTGAGATGCTCAGATACAGATAACTTTATTGTCTACTGTCCATCCTAAGTCATGCCAAAAGCAGCAGGCATCCTGAATAGCTGTTTCCCTTCCCTAATAGGCTTTGCCGGAAACAGGCTTCCTGATTGGCTGTTCCCCTTCCTGAGAGATAAGGCAAGAGTTAACAAACAATGATGATGGGCTGCTTTACTTCCTAAGAGGACAGACTGAATGAGTCAGGCATCATATTCATTCCCTTACTGACTTCCATTAGATATCAAATATGTAGTAGACTTGGTGCTTCAGTTTAGGAGACCGAGAAGAGCCTAACTACTGCTGATGAACTGAGCTCATATTTTCGACTTGTTTGTACTTTGATTCCCCGAGTTAAGTGAAGTTCCCTGACATTTAAATGAAGGAAAATGCACAAATGATCATTTACCTAATTCACCCCAAGAGAAGATGGCATTATGAATTTTTTGATATACTAAATACCATTAACCTCATTCAACTGATTACATAAGGTCTTCCTTAGAGCACATTGGTTTTCAAATACAAACTCTGATTATCTAAGTTTCTGATGGGGAGTAGAGGATGACTTTTGTGATCATCGCACATTTTCTAGTTTTTCCACACAATCATGAGGTAAACTGATACTACCACACAAGGTATTTAGTTATGTTTCTATAAGAAACTTAGCTCTCACTCAATTTGAATTCTTAATTATCACTTGAGTATTGATAATGACAGCTCACTGTTTCTTGTGTTAGTATATTGATAGAGAGGGGAGTAATCACTCTAGCTCAAGTCATAACTTAGCATTCAATTTTTGTTATATAGGACATATTTTGACTATGTGTCAGCCAAAAAAATATCATTTCAAGATCTTTTTTTTTTTTTTCTTACATACCAGTAATATATTGGACTCTGAATTACAGTTAACAGGGCAGTTGTATATGCTTTATATTAAACCTTTGACAATGTGTAGTCAATGGTAAAACTGTTGTAATTTCGGACAGTAAATTGGATACAAGTAGTGCCATGGGTAGTGGAATGTGGGCGGTGGTGGATGAGATCAGTGATAGTTGGAAGAAGCTGATCCGGCTTTCTTTATGACTGATGACTTAATCTTGTAATCTCCAACGTCCACATCCATTCACGTTATGAGCATTACAACTTAAATAGTACAACATGGGTGCAAAAAATTCGTTGATCATTTAACAGTACAACACGTAAACAACAACAAGTAACAACTTAGCCAAGAACTGTGGCAGGAGTCGCAGAGATTCCGTGAAAGGTTTAGCAAAAGTATTGAAGATGTGAACATATATTTTCTTATATTCAAACAATGACAACAGCCTTTCTTATGTTATCTGATAAGGATTATAAACATCTATTTTCTTCATTTTGTTCAAGTAACAGTGCTGAAAAGTTACACAAGATGCATTTGTACCATCATTTTTTCTTTGTACATTTTGTATAGGGTTACAGATGTTCAGTGTTGTACATTAAGATACAGTATTTGTAAAGTCACAAGGTAAAAATAGGTACAAATATCTTGAAATCTGATATGATGCAGATTGTAAAGACGGGACAAAATGTATCACTTGAACATCTGATACATATATATGATTTGAACTCATGGAAAATACATTTTCCTTTGAACACTAGTTAAAACATATATTCCATGCATACTGGGTGGGCCCCATGATTTCATTTTGTATTCAGTGATCATCAGTCTCAAAGTTTTCTACTTTCATTAATAAGAAAATACATAGGGTTAGATCAGGTTTAAAACACTGAGCATGTGATAGAACTATACAGTGACAGTTACCAGTAACAGACTGGGAAACTACTTCGAGTTCTATACAGTGACAGTTACCAGTAACAGACTGGAAAACTACTCTTGCTACAAACATAAAATGGTGCACACAGAATAACTTATTATCATTTACACATTTTGAGCCTCACTAATGTAAATGAAATATTCACTTTCAAATTTTTCAGGTATGTTTGATTAACAACCACCTGGAAAAAATTAAAGATCTGTGATAGTGTTGCATTATATCCCTTTGACTCTATTACTACCACTGACGATTAAACACTGCAGTGCTAAATGGGGTCCTTATCTATATTTGACCAATACACTTAGTATTTTACTGTCTTGTGCTTTCTCAGCTTCGTAATTGAAGCATAATTATTTCTATTACTGGAAATTTGCAAGTTGTTTTAGATATATTGAAACAGTGTACCTTTTCTTTAAGTGAGCTTTTTGTTAACTAGGCAGTAGCATTCAAATTCAAATGCTCACTTGTATTTTTTTATAAATCAAAACTTGCAGTAAAAATTATGAATTATCTTAAATAAGTATCTTAAGTTTACATTCAAAGACCAACTAATACTTGTCCCATTAACAATGCTGAATTTAGAGGTATCCGTGCTTTGTAAATAAGCATACACAAGTTTGCAAAATATTCTATTTAACTCGCAACTTCCTCATAGTCTTGTTGTACACATCTTTCACAGAGTACCTTATTAGCATCTGTGCTTATAAACTTTATCTCCGAAGGACTTGTGTGTTCCTGTGCGATGCTGAAACAAATTGTCGGTTACAACTTCAGGCTAACTGATCAATTTCAGAATGCAAGTTAATAAGTACAACAGGATTATTAGTAGAGCAGTCTTTGCCATGCACTTTTGTAAGAGTATCCTAGATTAGTAATGGATGATTTTTCAAAAGAATTGCATAGGGTGATCATTACAGCTAAATGCCTATATTTAGTTTCTTTCTATAATTAAGCAAAATCCTCTTATTTCAATATATCACTGATTTTGCATTCTTTCTGTGATGGTGACATAATCAGGTTCATCCTGTTTGTACAATGCATTCATGAAAATATTTAGAAACCTTTGTTAGAAAGACACCTTGTTACGTATATCCTGTACATATAAGTTCTGAAGTACTACTGGCCTAAATTCTACAAAAACTTAATTGTTACTTCGTATACAATGCAATTTATTCTAAAAACATAGATTAGCAGTAATTTTGTAAACTACCAAAGTTTCGTATACATGAGTTTCACAAGCAGGGCTTATCAGCAGTCTTATCAATAAAGAGGAGAATAAACACCAGTAATTTATGTTGTTCCTTAGTTTTAGTGTCCAATATGGTAATGCTTAATCTCAAACTGTAGTGTTACTGTGGTGAAAATTGCAAAATGTAGACTATGTAGGATGACAGTCGTATGTTGCATTTCAAGCAGACATCACTGGAGTTATATTCATCGACAGGACTTTCATTGACAGCTTTTTCTTAATATCTGGCCATTGATGGGTACTGAGACTTAAATTAACATAAGTAACTCTGAAGTGTGAAAGTAGTTTAAACGAAGACATTACCTAAAATGTCAGCTTCATTGCAACAGTTCATTATCTAATAAAAATTATTGAAGGATTAATTTTTCTCATTTAAAAGATAGGGTATATTGCTAGTATTTTGAGGCCTAAAATCATTGGAATTTTTAAACAGTAGTGGGTACAGGGACAGCAGCAAAACATAGTCCTGATTTTTCTTTCAGAAAGTTCTTGAACAAATCTGGTGTTTTATCAGCTTTACTATGTCTGTATTTTTGCTGTATGTAAAGAGATGGGCATGTTGGAATTATTTTTATAGTTTAATGATATTAAAGGTGTAAAACAGTGGTCAGAGAATCATGGAGGTAAGTTGAAGAGAATGTTGTGTCAGTCATCATAGTGGTGTACTATAATCAAATATATCACTCAACATGTTTGGTACTGTGAATTATTTCAGCAATCACGTTTACATTGCCTCATTGTTATTGTAATTTTACTTGGAATGTCATATGAAAGTGTTAAACATTAGATATGAAGTTGTTTTAAAAAGTTATGACACCTAATATATCAAATTGCAGTTATGAAAAATAGAGGCATATTGTAGCCATTACAGTTCAGATATGTCAGAAACATATTGTAAGTCAAAATAAATAAAACTGATTTCACCATATTCTCTACCACTTAGTGGAGAATGAATTTCCTCCAGCAGATCACAGTTAAAGGTCTGTATCACAATATCGTTTCATCTTTGATGACTGTGTATATGCTTGATAGAAAAGCTACACAGAGGTTTGTTTCTGAGTGACAAACTTATTTCCTTTTCTGTTCCACATATAGAAAGATAATTATTTAAAATCTAAAAGTGAAACACTAAAATTATGACCACTATTATGGAAAAAAATAAATGCAATTTTACACACTGCCATTTCATAATTCCATAAGTTTTATTTAACTGGTCCACTTTAATTTTGTTTTACAAGAACTGAAAATATTTTCAGTGGATATGTTTTACATTTCAAGAATCTGTAGTTGAGTAAATAGTGACACAAATCACTTGCATTAAATTTACTAGTGTTTTGTATGATTTTTCTTTACATATGATAATCAAAAGTAATAACCATCAAAATTCAAACCTATATCCCTCCCTTATGTGGGTCACATCCATCTAACACATCACTGGGTGTTGCTTTTGCTTGTCTTGCATCACCTTGACCTACTATGGCTGCACTGGGATCTCGAGATTTGCAAAAACACTTACAACTTATGAACTGTACATAAAGATATCTAATCATGGCCAAAATCTCTGGGTATCCATGGATCCAAGTCATGCTCAGTCTGTGAAAGACGACACCTATATCTTCCAGGTACTCCAGAAATACTGACTGCATAAATATCCAACCAAAACCAACTTTTCTTAGTACATACCTTAAAAGTAGGACCCTGTCATAAAAGTACTATAAAACTGGATTATAAATAATGTTGAAATTTATTCCCTGACTTACTTCATGACTAAGAAAGATAATTATCCTAAATAATGATTCCAAATATTGCCATACAATCTAGGAAACCAATTTACTTTTGTTGAAACTAAAGAGTTGTATGTTATTCTTTCCGTGCATTAATGATTTTTTGTATTTTACTGAAGGCTCTAAAAGTGTAATGTATTCAATAAACACTGATAATGATATACTAATAGTTACTACTAATAAGCCATTTTGATAGATTTAGATAAGTTATTGCATTTCATGTTGTAATCATCCTAACCAGTGATTGAGTTTTCAAGACCACCCACACTTTTCCTGATAACTATCAAAAGAAAAATCCTTCAATAGAAAATCTTTCTCGTGAAAGAAATATGTTTCCAAAGATGGTTATAGATAATAGTCTAACTTTTCATTGCATAACATTGATAAAAGAAATATTGTGAAAACACCTAGCTTTTGCTTCTCAACAGTAATAATGAAAATGAACTTTATAGCACTTACTGTTTTATAAGCTACTTCCTTCTGAAGTGAATATTCTTAGTAACAGCATCAGCAACACAGAAGCTTATGAATTCAATACTATAATTTTTGAAATTTGATTAGTAGTGTCACACACCAGCACATACGTAAATAATCTATTTCATATCACTGGATGGGTTTTTGTTCATGTCGTGTGTAGCAGTATTTATGGGCTTATGGATCATTTCTGGGTGTATGCGTGTTCTTATGCATATGCGTGTGATTAATTGTTCATATCCTCAAGGAGGCAGCTTTATGGTTCTATCTCTGAATCCCAGATATATATATTACAGACTTTGAATTACCATTGCTACCTGCATTTACAGTACTTATCTGTTTTCAGTGTCTTCCAAGTATCCATGGCTGATGCTGAAGACTTTCTTCATGTCCATTCTAACACTTTTCTTGCCAAGCTTCCTGTTGTTTTAGAGTACTTTCATGTTAGCATTATCTTACCCCTTAAGAATAATTCATGTTCTATCCATGTCTCCACATATCTTCCCTTCCTCGAGTTTGGGCAGATAAAGGGTTTTCCTTTACTCATATTAACTCATTTCAAAATATACATACATATA
>JAUUDY010156224.1:0-13404 GCA_032361765.1 Panulirus inflatus
CTCACCTGCTACTGAAGCTTGTGCTTCTGGACACAGTGTTTATAGACCGAGATTATGGAGATAAGGACAGACGATGTGTTGTGCCCTTTGCTTGGGAGCAGTGGGTGGCACGGCTGGTGGTCAGGCTAGGGCCTTTTCCTCACCTGCAAAAACTAAGTATCTATGGTGGGATGTACCCAAGCATTCTTACTGCTATACTGCAGGGGGCCCCCTGCCTCAACTCACTTTTCATCTCTCACATTAACATCACTGATGAGATTCTCATGGCCGTGAGCAGATCATGTCAACAGTTGGAAAGACTTTATCTTTTACACAGCTTCCCATGGCAAGTAATATCTATGAAAGCTTTCTGTGCTGCATTTTTTTGTGGAGCTTCGAAGAGGGAGCTCATTAGAGAAATTAGGAATGGTGAGACTAGTTTGGTAAACACAACATTTACCTCACTAAAGGAAGTTGAACTTGCCTATGGTAAAATTGAAGTGGCAAAAGAGTTTCACAGACTGCTTTTAACTTACTATCCTGACTTAATAAGGGTGAGTTGTGAGTGGAAGACTAATTTTTTTGAAGATGGTTATTCAGGACATGCACATGATGTTTTGTTACCAGTTATGTCAATGGGAAATCAGTTGTCTATATCAAATGTATTCCTAGATAATGGAACTGTGTACAATGTAGGTCTAGAGCAACTATATCATCTGGCATGGTGTTGCCCACAGGTAAAGAGTCTCATCCTTGATTGTGCAATCCATAGCACACTAGGAGTTTGTGAAGATTCTGGCAGGCAACTAGCCAAACTAACTGGGGAATGGCCAAGCTTGTCTGAACTACATGTAAATGTAAATAGTGAAGACAGACTCACTCGGGCCATACTTATGCCAACACTTTATGCCTATGGTTCTCTTCTTAAGTCCCTTACCCTTGAAGCAAATACTCCAGGACAAAGGCTTCATGCAGCTACTTTGCAACTTTTTCTGCAACTGTGTCCTAACCTAAAAAGACTCAAACTGCGTGTATGGAACCGGAGCATGATGGAAGCTCCTCTTGATACTCAAGGTTGCCTAGAAATGCCCAAGTCCATGAGTTTTGAGGATCTAAGCCTCCATGAAGATGGTCCTGGTGATGATGATGAGCCATTAGCTGAGGCAGAACACCTGACACGCTGGCTGACACTCTTACAGGCTCTGCTGGTGGCTGCCCCAAAGCTCACCACACTTAGTTTGAGTGTGTGTCATGGGCTGGCACCAATACTGGATAAACTTACCAGTGATGTCCAAGTTCTACACTTGCATGTTAAAGATGGCTTTGAATGGCAACCATCAGCAAACCAAATTTATCAGCTAGTAGGTCGCTTGCCACATCTTCAACACTTGTTTTTAGAAGAACTGTCAGGGTGTACCTTCTGGCGTGTGTGGCGACATTTTCAGAACACCAGCCTTACAGTGCACTGGGGCAATCTGCATGGCTGGCCAAGAACTTGAGCACTGTTTATTAGATTTATACATTTAAACTGAATATGCACTACAAGTTTCAATATATGTGAAGGAAAAGCTTGTTATTTATTCTACATACACCTGAGGAGGGTAGTTGCACTGCCTGAGTGATATGCTTTCTTTACCTTGCACATAAGGTATCTCTTATTTAGCTTTCTGACTTCACCTGCTGAAATATAATTGATACCTTCTCTTTTCTTTCTTTCACTGGTACCCAGTACTAACTCTATGATAATATGAGTCTCTTGTGATATTATCTATTTGTTATTCCTTATTTCTGTATATATAGAGGGATACTTTCAACTTTGGTGGCCCATCTCTTACCCTGCGTTTTTACCATACAGGCTTTCATATTTTCTAATGCTACCCACATCTATTTCTCCTTTTCTTAGCTTGTTTCCTATCTATAAATCTTATGCACTCTTCTGTTGAAGTGCTTACTGTTCCCCATACAAGTGAGTTATATTCTCTTTATCTTGATTCTCTTCTGATTTCAAGAAGCTGTTTTCAATTAACATTACTGTGGCCTTCTAGGAACTTGTACATGGTTATCATTTCTACTTATCGTTCATTCTTCCAAAGTGGGGAGATCAAGAGCTTCCCTCCTCTCCTTTTACCTTATTTAATAACCCTCAGTTCTGATAACATAATTGTTATGTTCCATTGGACCCCATTGACTGATTTAATCAAATAACCCAGGGACCCACTTTACACGTCTGCAGCTTTAAGACTGCACTACAATTACAGGGAGGAAAAATTTCTTTGGATTGAGAAACTCTTTGAAATAAATTCACTCCTTTTTGTTCATTGAAGAAGATCCAATCTTGCCAAAGATAAATTCTGGCTCATGACATAAAGAAATGCAGGCAATGTTTAGAAACATACATTCATACATCTTTGTGCAAATAAATGACTACTGGTTTACTCTGTAATATTAGAACAAGCAAATATTTTGAGCAGATGTTACAAGCTTTACTGACATTTGACACAAGTAGGTGTTCAATAGTCAGCAACCATGATCTATGAGAGATCTTGTTCAACATTTTGCTCAAAGTGCAGAAAAAGGTAACTTCACAGTCTGTAGAATACCTACAATAAGATTTTGCCATGGTAGCAAGGTAAGGGATATCAAATTGCAACAGGGTTCTTATTCAACTCAGAAGTTTCTTAAGAGTGTGGTGTGTTAGCTACACTGATATCAAGAAATTCAACTACCACTTTCCTTTAAAGAACTAAAGAGAATCATAGACCAAAATAACTTTTTAATCTACTTCAAGTGTGTCTTAATGAAATGTTTGAATGATACACAGAGAAATTCAAGTCTATATTGAATGCACACTATGGAATGTTAATAGAATGATAATCTGTAAACAATCATGGCCAGTTTACTCTTAAAATATGAAGGCATTCCTTGCAAATAATCAAACATGTCATTATGCATAAAAATATACATGCACAAACTTCATAAATACACATAGAACACTAATTCTTACACTCTAACACAGTCAATAACTATATATTAATCAACTGAGAGGAACAATACTATGCTAGAGGTAGACACAGTCTTCCTCCATACCCATGATATTCTCTAAAAATCTAAGGAGACTATAATCTACATATAATACACTAATTCTAATGCTATAAAAAAGTAATTACTTTAAATATGACAGGAAATGTGTTTACATTAAATAAAAATGCATTCTACATTAAGGGTATAATGTGAATTTTCTCCCAATGAACACAAAACTTATGTTCAAAAGACTAAAAAGAATTTTGCCGACTCTAAATCTACAGCCTGTTATTTCATTCCTGTCAGTTCATGTCAATATTTGCTGAGTACTCACTAAAATAGTCAATACATACAACTAATGATGGTGTTAATTAGTCAAACTTACTCATAGGAATCTTTACATTGTCTCAGTAAGTTATGTCTAAATGACATTTTATTCTACAAGCAATTTCAGGAGACTACTAGAATATCCAACTCTGTGACATACATACTTAGCACTATATTCTATTAGTAGGTAGCAGTCTTTAACCCAAAATAACAGTTAATTAATAAGAAAAATAAATACTAAATATACGATACAGGTAAAGTTAACACAAAGACACTTCTTTGTGGATTCACTCACTGTTTCTCTATCTGGCTATTAAAATTTTTCAATACTTTTACATCTGCTTAATTAGTAAGGGTACTCTGAAATGTGCAAAAAGATGATGAACCTTGTGGAGTATTTGATAAAATGTTCCAACTCATCATACGACACAGCCTCTACCACCATCCTGCAACATACAATATCAATGGTGATGAGAGAAAAAACACAATTGTACAACACTGTTTGACATCATGCTTAAAAAAAATGTAAGAAATCATTATCTTTCTTTCTTCATTAATAATTATCATTATCATTATCATTATTATCATCATTATTATTATTATCATCATTATCATCTTTTTTACTTTTCCAAAAGAAGGAACATAGAAGGGGGTCAAGTGAGGATTTTCCCTCTTAGGCTCTGTCCTCTGTTCTTAACGCTACCTTGCTAACGCCGGAAATGGCAAATATGTATGAAAAAAAATTATCATTATCATTACTATTATTATCATTATCATTATTATTATCATTATTATTTTGTTTCTGCTGTAAACCTGAACTTTCTTTAATTCAACTGTATTTGGTAAAGTAAAAGTACACAGAAATGGAAAGCCAGCTTACCTATACTCTCTTCCAGCTGTTAGTGCCTGAAGAGTACGTAATATGCCCTTCCCATTCTCCAAACGAATTCTGAAGGAAATACCTGCAGAAAAAAGTTTACAGTATTTCCTATTCAGTGCATTTCTCTGTGATTATCTAAAAGTAGTTTAGTAATTAATTTCGTTTCAAGAAATTATGTAGAAAACATATACTACATTATTTCTCATTACAGTGAAGTCATAAATTTAAACATGACAAATATAGACTGACAAAAATTCAATATACCCCACTGCAGTCTATGTGGCTAAGCCATGTTAGTCAAAGTAAGCATTAATTCTGAAAACATCTCAACACACCACAAACACAACAAAATCTCTAAAGAAAAAATATTCCATGCTTTCTTTGTTTTTCAAATATATCTTTCTTTGTTAACACATGTCTTAAATATTCATATAAATACAATCTGAGTGATATCTACAAAGATAAAAAAATTCTGAATCAATATGAGTTCCTGTCTTGCATAATCCAGTTTACAGATCATCAATGAATGAAATATACAGATGAACTAGCAATGTGCTGCTTGTAAAAATTACATGTCTTTAAATGATGACAACCCACAAAAATCTTCCCCAAAATATGCTCAGTGGACATACTCTCTATACTCTTTCATAATAAAGTTTTTCTACACTATACACTTTGTCTGCTTATATCTTTACTTGCTATTTGTAGTTGATTTTGACTCCCTCGTTACTTCCTCAATAACCATGTATACAAAGAGAAACATCTTCTGAACAGAAAGGAAGGGAAGCACATCAAAATATTAGTTGGTATGACAGATTTGCTAAATGCAAGACTAGAAATGAGAGCAACTGAATGAGGCTAGAGGGAAGAACAACACTCCCACTTCTAGCACAGATTGGTGTTAAATGATAAGGAGCTAAAGTTCACATACCAAATCAGTGGAAGTAATCCTGACAGTTGAAGCAAAGGAGGCAAAACTCAAAAAAAAACTAATGTCAGACCTAATCTGCTCAGAGGGGTACAGAGATAAAGGGAAGACAAGGGGGAAATTGGATGTCTTAACAAAGAAAACCATTAAATTTCAGGAAATAACAATGTATGGTGCATTCAAACAGTATGTAATTGGTAAGAATACTGTATTAAAAAAACTATTTCAAATGTGTGACAGCTTACTTATCCTGAGAGAATCTGAACATTCCTGTCTGATATTCAATACCATACTGCTTGAAGCTATACAAGACTTCCTTTGAGCAAAATACAGCTTACTGGATATAAATATGCTAATGAATGGATATTTCATACCTGTTTCATTCTCTATTATTGTGAAGAGGGTCTGTGGTACCAGGTTGCCTGCCTGGTCATAGGCCATGAGTCTAACAAGGTCCTGATTGGCCTGGATGCCAGCAGGAAGGGAAGCAGTCTTAAAGGCCAAGATGTGAGCATAACTGACTCCTGGAGGGCAGCTGGAATGACCTTGTCGACAGTCCAGGATACATGACCTACAAAATATATATGCTCATTCCAGAATGCAACTTAACAAGTGACACAAAAAAATTTCAGACATATTTGCCATTTCCCCTGTTAGCAAGTTAGTGTCAAGAACAGATGACTAAGTCTTAGAGGGGATAATCCTCGCTTGGAGCCCTTCTGTTCCTTCTTTAGGATAAGTAAACCAGGAGGGGAGGATTTCTAGCCCCCTGCCCCCAACCCTTTTAGTCGCCTTCTATGACACGCAGGGAATAAAGGAGCAGTATTCTTTTTCCCCTATAACCAGGGATAAAATATTTATATCAATTCATATTCCATGATAAATAAAACAACACAAGTTTTCAGTTCAGGTATCCTTGTTCTAATTGGGCATAAATGTGGTGCCTGTTCTTTGTACCACCCAAAAAAGAAACTCCTATCATGAAGAACTCAAGATTAACAAACTCTTAGTTCCTCTTCAGTTTAAATAACAAAGCACAATAAAATGTAACCTCAAGGATCTATTTCCTCCTAATATACCTGCTTTATATAACTAGCTTTCGACAGACCACCATGAAAATCAAAAATCAGAACCTACCTAAAATATCATGACAACAAAGAAAGACTTGATATCAATAACCTCATAACTTTAAAGTAACAGCTGAAAACCTATGTTATAGCAGGTTATGTGCAGGTTTCAGCCGGATGGTTGTTAGATGGTTACGGAACTACTTTCACTTTTCCAATCAACATTGTAATCTCAAGGACGACTAGCCATCTCTTGATTAAGTAGTCTTAAGTTGGTGAATCACTCCAATTCATTTCTCTGATACATAAAAACTGTGTCAAACATAGAAAAGAAAGAGAAAATATGCAAACTCCATACCCAGTGGTAACATCTCGTTGATATTCTGGAGGACAAGGGGTAGACACACACTTGTAGGATCCACGTAAGTTGAAGCAGAGTTCATCTCCCCCACACTCCACATTTCGCTCAAAGCATTCATCGATGTCTTTATGAAAAAAAAGCAATATTAATATCATTTGTACAACTAGTACTATTCATGCAATGTAGCTATTTTGTTTATTTACAAAGAAAAAGGAACTCCTATGTGTTTCACTATTTCATACATAAAACCTTTTTCAGAACGAAAACTGCAAAATGTTCCTATAAGCACAGAATAACTTACGATGTTATTTTATTTTATACATCTCATGCATACATGAAAAATAAGTAAAACATTAAACAATACTCAGAAAAGCAGGTGTGAAGTCCAAAAAAAATATTCATATAAGTTAATGAAGTATGGGTGCTTAGAAATGAAACAGTATCTACATGCCAGCTGAACATCTATTGTCTTCAATTCATGGCATTATGGTTAGCAACAGCTGTCTACTTATGAATCCAATGGAAAACATGAACTATAAATAGTCATCCTTTATATCCTAATAATGAAATCTGTCTGGTTAAACTACCTATATAATTCTGATAGTTACATAAACAATTCACCTGTAGTCTTAGTTGTGTACATATACATCCTTTTCTAAAACTTTATCCATTTATAATGATAATACATCATAGCTATTGAATAATTTAGATATACTTATATCATTATAAAAAATTACATGAAAAGTATGAGAGAGATGTCTGACCGGACATGAATGCAATTATATTTCCATGGCAACTGCTTGTTTAAAGCTTATATCAACATATATCAGAAAAATCAATCTAGACAAATTAAGCTTTAATTCACTTAATCTGCTATCAGATTCCCTTGACATAATATGCTCCTAAATCTGGAAAATTCCAAAAATCTGCAACTGTTCAACCCTAGGTTGCCATATTTGAGATGTATGAGCATGTATGTCAATATGGAAGAACAAAAAACATATACCGAACACTTTTCTCATATGGCTATCATATGTGATGAAAGAAAATAATGAGTGATAAGAGAATAAAAATCAAAGAAATGGACTGGTGATATCTGTAAATACATGTGTCTGAAGGATGTTCAATAAAAAATTTATATGATAAAGAGCACAGAAAGAGATAAAGGATGACAACAGATGGAGGAGGGTGAGGCATGTGTTATGTTACATACCATCACATGTTCTCTGGTTGGGGTTCAGACGGTAACCTGGAGGACAGAGGCACACATAACTGCCAAAGGTATTGTGACAGCGATGTTGACATCTCTCAGTCAAGGCACATTCGTCCACATCTGGGAATGTATGACATTTCTTATAAATCATATATCAGTATCATAACTGCTATAACAAATTTGTTATAATCATCATTTAATCTTTTACAGCATACATCAATATCTTAACAATTAAATCATGTATCACTATATCATTCAATCTGTCTTAGAAATCCTGTACCAACAGCCCTCACAAAGAGACAGGGTTGTATCCATGGAGACCTGTGGCTAATGCAGAATGTCATTTTATACATCTCTGTGGTATATCAGAATGTCATTTCATGCATCTCTGTGGTATAGTGATTAGTGCTAATGGCTAAGATGCAATGACATGCCATTCAGGCTTGAGCCCTCATAGGTTTGAACTTATACATCCTATACATCCTTGGTAAAAACTTTTCACTGCTTCTAGCAACTTATTTCCCACACCATATACTCTTAAAACCTTCCACAAAGCATCTCTATCAACCTTATCATATGCCTTCTCCAGATCCATAAATGCTACTTACAAATCCATCTGTTTCTCTAAGTATTTCTCACGTACATTCTTCAAAGCAAACGCCTGATCCACACACCCCTCTCAGATTCAGCCATCTGTTCTGCAACGCTACCTCGCTAATATGGGAAATGGCAAATATGTATGTACATATGAATATATATATCTATAATGATATTCATACATGCTCATCATTTCCTGAGTGAGCAAGGCAGCATCAAGAACAGATGACACAGCCTTAGAGGGAAAATTCCTCCCTTAGCTCCAATATATATATTTCATGCTGGCTAAACAGTGCCTCAGGGGGAAGAGATTTTTCAAATTTCAAAACCAATATTTCTAAGAGCATTTTCAATCAATAAATCAGTAAGATTTTACATACACATATCAACAGCATGATGACTTAAGAAAAAAGAAGTGTATCCTTTGAATTATGAAGGAAAAGTGAATTTAACAATAGTTAAGTTTCTTTTACCTTTGCATTCTCCTTCGTCATATACAAAGCCTTTGGGACAGCTGGTCTGGATGTAAAACTTTTGAAGGAGTTTCTCCTGGAACTCTGTGGTTGGGTAACCAGGTGAAGCAGGTCTGGGGCGACGAGGGGGGAGTGGATGGTGGGCACGAGGTTCCTCCACATACTGTAGTCCTGAGAGATATAATATCTCCTTGTTAATAACATTACTATTTACCATTTGGTTTCAATTTCTACTCATTCAATATAACCAAATAAATCTGCATTTCTAACTGGGTTTTGTTTACAGTTAAGGCATGCAGTTACTCTTTCACCACATAAATAAGCAATCAAGATTGTAGTTTACAGCTAAGGTATGCAGTTACTCTTTCACCTCTTAAATGAGCAATCATGTTTGTACTTGTGAAAAAGAAAACACAATGCACATAGTAAATCTTTAAGTGAAAATTATATCACTTGGGCTTTCAATACGTTTGGCAATTTGCATTGTTTCTAAATGAGCTTCAAAAATTACAGAAACATGGGCATTACCTTTATATCAAGTAACCAAACCAATTTTACACAGTCATTCATGTAAGGCATAGTTCCAAAGATGTGTAAGAGGGCAACTGTTATGCCTGTATTCAGGAAAGGGATCAGAAACTGCACTGAACTACAGGCCAGTTTCACTATCAAGTGTGGTTTGTAAAATAATGGAAAAGATAATCAAAAAGCTAATGAATGACTACTTGTACTGGAGTAACTTTTTAACAATGAAACAACATGGCTATGACAAGATGAGTTCCATCTTAGATCAAAAAGAGGGCTTCACTGGAGAGAAGACTAACTTATTAGACGACAGCAAAGGACACAGGTACGAGGGGAATCGTCTTATGGGGCTAGAGTTACAAGAGACATGCCAGATATCTTGGTCTTGGACCCACTGTTATTCTAGGTGTATATAGATGACTTGCCTATTGGACTTAAAGTGCATCTGAACATGTTTGCAGATGAGGTCAAGATCATTGAGGAAATAAAGAATGATGATGAGTGCATTACCCTACAGAAAGACCTGGAAAAGCTCCAAGGACAATGAGATTCAATCCAAGTATTTGTGATGAGGATGGTACAAAGTGAAAGATGACCTTGGTGTGCCTATTACCCAGCATTAAATTTATTACAGAAATCTGCAAGTGAAAGAGATCTAGAGGTCCACATTGTGCCTAATCTATTGCCTATGTTATATATCAGGAGAACAGCAACAGAGAACTGTCAGTTGGTAACTATAAGAATTGCACTGAAATATATAGAAATGTTCATAAAATTATTCTTTACATAGACCAGAAGTGGATTATGCCTCATAAGTCTGGTTACTTCATCCAAAGAAATACAAAGATCTGACTGAGAATGCACAGAGAAAAGCAATGAAGCTGGTACCTCAAATAAGAGCACTGCATTGAATGAAAGCAAGGGCTACAAAACTGTCCACCATGGAGGAAAGGAGAGGGACAGACGAACCTGATAATAGCTTTCAAGTTCCTAAATCTGCTGAATGATACTGACTGAGAACAATTCTTCAAGAGATGCTGTATCAGAGTAACTATCAACAAAAAGCTGGGTAAAATATTGTGAGAAAGGATGTTAAAAATACTGGTTTAAAGTTGGTGTGGTGGATGGTATGAATAAAATAACTAATGAGGCAGTGAATGCTGGCAGTTTACAAACATATAAAAGGCTACTTGATGGCATAAAAGTTCAGAAAACCAGGCTCCAAGAGTGTAAAATTCTCTCCCAATACTGTACAAATACGTAATTACAAATAGTTAATTAGAGTCAATAAATCAAAGAGCATTAATGCATACCAACACAGGATTTTCCATCGGGAAGCCTCTTTTGTCCAGATGCACAGATACACTGGTAGGTCCCACGGAGATTACGACACTGGTAGTTACAGGGTGATGGTTTAGCCAGGCACTCATTCACATCTATCACCAGATAAAGGAGAATTATACATCAACCATGAAGCAAACAAAAGTGGTTTAAAAACAAATATATTTCAAACATGTAAAATCAAGGATATTTGCTATACATATCTGTTGCAGGCAGCAGAGTCAAACATTTAAAGGATAAGTGTGTTCATACGAGTATGGCTTAAATTAGTGAATTCATGGGGAGTATTCTAGTACACCACTTCCGAAGCCTCTGTCACACTGGCAATAGAGTCAGACATACGAGTACACACACACACACACACACACACCCACACGTGCGCCCGCGCAGGCAAGCACTTGGATGGCATAGAATTAGGTGAAATGAGTTATCAAGACAGGAGGGAAGACCTCGATCTGTTCACATTATAGGAGAGGAGGGGACGAGGAAGGGACACGAGAACCCTCGACTGATTCCCAGGGGACGGTGACGATGAAGACAAAGAACAGTTCTTGAAAGTCAAAAGGAATTTCAAAACACGAGAAAGGATGACAGTGAACTAGCGAGCGGAGTGGTGTCAGAAGGGACGTTAAGGAGACATGTTTTAAGTCAGGGTGGTAACAGTTGCGTGGGACAGGCCTAGGAAGTGTGAGTAGCAGTGCATGAGAGAAAACAAAGAAAAACATAAGTCCTTATGATGTGAGGTTAGGAAATGTGAGGATATGTGAAGCTAGGAGATGGAGCCGTTCGAATGTAAAGAATCCTCGCCATATTCATGAACAAGTTATCGCAAATTACACACTCACACACACAAAAAAATGGCTGGTGAATGTGTGTGTGTGTGTATCTACATACATAGAAGTAAAGACAAGACTGCACAGCACGAGTTTAAACCTCTCTTCCCGTAACACACAAATAGTAATCACACACGCAAGTTACAGGGAAAGGTTAGAGGCCTTAAATTTGTCCACTATCTAAGAGAGGCGAGTTTGAAGGGCGATTTCATCACAAGCTTCATGATTTTAAGGCTGTTCGATGATATCACCAGTGAACTGTTCTTCGTAAAGATGCAAGGATAGAACAGCCAAAGGGCCATGACATGAACTTAACCAACGCACTGGTTAGAAAAGACATGAAGTTATTTTACAGTACAAGCGTGGAGGATGAATGGAGTAAACACTTATGTGAATATGGACATGGAAGAGACGTTTTAAAAGTTATTTGGCTGTAGAGAAAGTTCAAGAGATGGGAGGAGGAAGAAGAGGAGGAGGAGGGGAAGGCATAGTGAAGAACTCCCTCCCCCCATACTGCACAAATAGGTCATTATAAATAGGTAATTACACACACACATCACAATGGGCAGTGGAAGCAGAGAGTTCAGGATCGATTTGTTTACGAGCTGTTGGGGGGACGGGATCGTCTGCGGCGACGTATTGCGCGGAGGATAATAGCAGGGCAGAACCCGTGAGGCTGGTGGAGTGTGTAATCTTGAGGAGAGAGACACTGTTTACTGGGATTCATGGCCGGGAGATAGGAGCAAGGGTCAGCAACGGACACGTACTTCAAAGGCCGAGGAAAAGAGCAGAGTTTCGAGTGAGTTTTCAGTTTTAGAGTTATCGAACTTGATCCTTCAGCCCAGAGTGCTTGCTTGGCTGCAGTGTTACAGTAGAAATAGGGGATTATGAATTGGTAATTGCACACCAGCAGGGCTCCACGAGTGTAGAGCTCCCTCCTCGTACTGTGCTAAGATGGTAATTACACACGTAACATAGTATACACGCAAGCTCATACGAGTACACACACACACACACACACACACACACACACACACACACACACACATACACACACACACACATACACACACACACACACACACACAGGTAAGTATAATCCTCAGGACATCTGCTGACACAAACACTCCAAGTCACACTCGCTCTCTCCCTCCAGCGTAAAGTTTTGACCCATTTATTAGCGTCTTAGCAGGATTAGCTGGCGTGTGTGTGAGGGTTAGTCCTTGGCCTCGAGTGTCTGCCAGGTACACCCTCTCTTCCCTCACAATGACCCGGGGAAGATCCGACTGACCTGTGTGCCCGGAGGTCAAGCCGACTCAGGTCAGAGAGGTCAACAGCAGATTTGGTAGGGATATGGTTAGTGGGCCAGATTTATTTGCGGTGCTTTTGGTTTGTGTGTGTGTGTGTGTGTGTGTGTGTGTGTGTGTGTGTGTGTGTGTGTGTGTGTGTTATCGCGAGCGACGAAACTAATGCGTCCTTACTAATGTTATAAGACGTACATAAGAGAAGTCTGTGCCATTTTGAAAATATTGTTTTTGCGTTGTAGTAATGTGAATGGTGCTTTCTCAGTCCCCAGCTGCTTTTCGAAGTGTTGTCTACCTGGACACGGTAGAGAAAGAAGCTTGTAATCCAACTCTTTATCGACGTCGCTGAGAAATACATCAACGTCCTTATGTACATCGCTGAGAAAAATATCTACGTCTTTATCTACATCGCTGAGAAATAGTCTACGTCTTTATCTACGTCGCTGGGAAAATACATCTACGTCCAACGGCGCGTACGGTATGTATAACGGGGAACTACCTGGGGCAGGCGAGCGTAAGAGCAAATATGTGCAAAGTTAATTGTCTGTGGTCACT
>JAUUDY010156333.1:0-13401 GCA_032361765.1 Panulirus inflatus
GTGTGTGAGAGAGAGAGAGAGAGAGAGAGAGAGAGAGAGAGAGAGAGAGAGAGAGAGAGAGAGAGAGAGAGACGGGGCAACACAAGTGTAAAACTCTCTCACCGTAAAACACACACACACACACGCATTTGACAAACCTAAAGTATCTGGTATTTCTCGTGTGGAATAATCTATCATTATTCAACCCCCCCACCCCCCTCCCCTGATACGTCTGATAAGGCGATCACGTCGGTAGATTCCCTGAAAACTGTCTTACACGCGCGGGGTCAGGAGACAAATTGGACAGAATATCCCGTCTAAGACGGGCTCGCATCCCTTTTACAGGTTGGTTCAGGCATCGTCAAACCCGATCCTATCTTGCGGCGACCCACCGCGAGGCGAAGAACACATAACTTCCCAAACATTTTCTGAAACCTAATTGCTTCATGTGCCATAGTTTTCAGGGACTTTTGAAGGGTCGGCGAGGGCGTTCAATTGGGATGCTGGGGAGACTGTTTTATTTGTTTTAACTGCGTCCATTGACGTGATTCCGTTCGTGAGGGGGGAAGGTATGCAAATTCGTTTGCCGCACTGTCGTTTTCGTTCCCCAGTAAGCAGTGGAGTAAGGCGGAAGTTGAACTGATGTTGTGAAGCTGAAATGTGGCTGTCGACCTCACCTTCAACACCTTGTCTTTTAAAAAAAAACTAGTTAAAGGTTTATATTTTCAGCGTGCTCATTTGTTCAATCGTTTTAAAAATCAGAAAGAACCAGGATTGATTGATTGGTTGGGAGTGTCAAAAGTTCTCACTGGTGAGCTTATGTTCAGTTTAGGTCAGGTATAAATTTCTGGCCAGTCAGTCACCCATCATGTGTTACAAGCAAGCTAAGTTCTATCGCGCCATGTGGCGTTATATGTCGGCCAAATATCCTTTCAATGTTTAGTACATAAGTTTATCTTGTAAGTATCTTAAATAATTTTTTTCTTTTTCACTTTCAGATTCATATGCGGCTGGAGGAATGAAGTTTTCTTACAGCGGGGAACATGGTAAGCATTTCCGAGCCTCTCTCTAAGTTAGTAAGTTGGGGCTGTTTGGACAGGTTAGGGACTATTTTCTTCCAGTATCTGTTTCCAGGTCCCTCTCACGCACAGATTCCTGCAGTTTATTTCTGTCAAATGGTATTCATATTGAGGGCTTCTTTCACCTTATCCCATCCTCATTATCTTGAATGTACTCATTGAATTTCATCAGCTGTCAATCATACCAACCTGTTCCCCTTATAAGTGGATGCAATCCTCCTTGTTTTTTACCTCCCTTATGACTTCGGCATCATCTACAAACATATTAAGGCAGGAGATCAATCTTCTAACGGCTCATGTACATGCATAGACCAGCAAGATCATTCCAGCACTCTTATAAAAGTATTTCTTTCCTTTCATATGAAGTGTTTTACATAATTATGTGTTTTATGGTATGGTTGTTCAGTTCCTACCCCTTTGGAAGAACTGTTCACTGTCTTCACTGATGTCTGTTAAAAGCTTAAAGGTTGTGATCAGCTCACTCCTGACTCTTCTCATCCAAGATAGGTAAATTTCCTTGTCACTTAGCTGTCCTATTTCTGGTACCCTTTTTGTTGCCGTTCTCTGGACCATCTCTCTCTATGAGCTCTTTGTTCTTCTATAGGTGTAATGACGTGACCTGAAAAGCATATTCGAGTTTTAGCCTTTTGTAGGATATGGATAGCTTGCTAACTGTTACCTTGTCCCTGCACTTGAAAGCTATTCTGATATTTGCCAGCAGACACTTTGTCTCCTTAACTGCTATCCTGACATGGGATTCTGGCAACTGGTTAGTGATGATGTAGACTCTAAAGTCCTTCTCACACACAAAATCCTGAAGCTTATTTCCTGCTAGTTATGATGTCAGGGTATATGATGTGGTTGTCAAGTTATGTGTTGTTGGTGTATATAGTGTGTGTATGTTGTTTTTGTGGTATAAGATGTAAGTGTTAGGATATGTAGTATGCATGTTTGAATATAACAGTAAGTTCTTATTTATTTTAGGGTGTCTAGTGTGCATGTTGGGGTATGTAGTGTGGGTGTTAGGGTATATGTAAGTGTGGGTGTCAGGGTGTGTGTAAGTTGAGATATTTCAAGGCTCCCCTTCTGTGTGGCTCCCACATAGAGAGGCAGTATGAAGGTTGTGGGTATACCTGCAGGTGTTAGGTATATCGAGTTTTTGGTGTTTATAGTGTAAGGATGCTTTGAGTCCCTACTTACATGTGGTGTAATACAGTACACTGAAGAATAACCTGGCTTAATTTTGGCAGGACCCACACATTGGGGGACAATGTTCCAGACATGTGCTGGCAGCCGACAGTCGCCTATTAACATTGAGACTGGCAATGTGAAGACAGAGTTCTGGAAGCCCCTCAACTTCAAGAACTACAATACACCTCCCTCTATAATGCGTGTGAAAAACAATGGCCACTCAGGTTAGTTCTTTTCTTATAAGGTCTATTTATTGTTTTATAAAGTGAGTGGATCTGTATGAGTGGCATCATGTTGCATTGTTTTATTATTCCTGCTGGAGATTTTGGACAGTGATGCTTGATGTTCATTTTAGTTTGGCTCCATCATAGTAATCTACTGGAAAATCGAGGTGTAATCCCTAAAACATGAAAGATCTGCCTCTACTTAATTTCATATATAATGTCTTAACAGTTCTTTGGCAAAAACTAAGTTGATATCCTGGATAAGATAATAGGATAATTTATGCCTTATACTACCATGCTACTGTACAGCAACTGCAAATGTATAGTTAGTCATTATGTAAAAAAGGAAAAAAGGTTCAGAATTTTCTAGTAAGATTGCAACCCTCACTTTTTTCTTTTTTTTCAACATGATAGAATTAAGTCATCCGTTTCTTTAGCCATTTTGATTACTGTAACTACTGATTTTTTTTGCCTCCACAGAAGTCTCGTAAGCTTGTAGGCAACACTCTTTTACTGTCTCAAAACAAATTATGTAGTCATGTAAGTGGTGCAGGGAGCTGACGGAACAAGCCTTTTTATCATGTTTTATACAGACACCTGCCTCTACAATCACCACCCACTATGTCTTCTCCTTGAAAGATATATGTTTAACAAAGACAACCAGTCCTCTCACAAAATTTTTGCTTCTTCTTTATCATAGTCATGTTGTTGATGCAGGCCATTGAGCCTCTCACAAAGTTACTTCTCTCTACAGCACCATCTATTGTATTAGTTATAACCACCCTCTGAACCTCACTCCCTGCAGCTCAGGTTGAGATGGATGGAGTGGCTGCTCCTCGTGTATATGATGGGGGCCTTAAGGGCGAGTACATCTTCGCCCAGTTCCATTTCCACTGGGGCTCTGACAATACCCTTGGCTCCGAGCACACCATCGATGGAGTCAGGTGGGTCATTTGAAATGTCACTATGAGAACAGATGACGAATTACATCTTTCAGGGGTATCAAGTGCATTTTAGAGCATTTAAAGCATTCTGAGATTGTTAACACTACATGGGCTTTTTAGAACATTCGTTGGATATTTAGAGCTTTTCAAGATAGTGGTAAAGAGCATGTACCATACTGAAATTGTTTGAGAAGCTTGAAATACTTGATAAATGTTTAAGTGGTTATTATTAGCTTAACTCTTGTAGTGTACCCTTTTCCCGTGGGACTATTGACAAAAATTTAAATTATGATTTTGAGTTTCGTATGCTAGACAAAGTGTTTACTAGATTGTAGTTGTAAAAAAATCACAGCCCTTTTTCTTATCTTGAATTCAGATCTTTGAAATGAATATGCTAGCATGAATCTTGGATTTAAATCAGCAGTTTCTATATATTGCTTCTGTTCTGATAGTATTTAGTGTCGGTCATATGGTGATTCAGATATCAAGTTTTGACTCTTGTTTCCCCTTTTAGGATTATCTGAAATTGCTAGAAGCTAGGATCAAAACAGTTAATAGAAGCCTTTGGGTCAGTGTAACAACTTTACATATTGTCAAAATCTTGGTCAGCAGAATGAAATAATGTGGCTCTTGCATTCTAAGGCTGCACTACTTCTAGTTGCAGGAAAATATTAACTCCTTTGCAGTGAGAAGTTCTTTGACAAGACTACTCTCAAATGATACAGCCTTACCAGAGGTGACTTCACTTGCAGTGTAACCTCAAATAGGTGGAGCTTGGTAATGCCAAGAGTTCTGTCTTTGTACTATAGCACATGGGAGTAAAGGTCTTTCAAGCAGATTTTTGGGATTTGTGATTATTCGCAAAAATAAGTCAAAATGATATAGCGCTGGAGTTGGGCGAGACTTAGAATTCTATGTATTTAGAAATATTGTGTCTCTTTGTGAAGAATTTAACTTACTTTGTTATAACTTCTGATATTACAAAATATATGATAAGCTAACGTGTGAAATCTTTGAGCAAGCAAGAGTCTCAAAGCTCTTCATAGTCACTTTTACAAACTGTTGTAGATGGTTTCTTAATTGTTTACTTAACAAGTATTCACATGGACCTCTAGCCAGTATTGTGCACTGCAGATTACCCACTGAGCTGCATTCTCATTTTCATTGAATACATGACAATTTCGAAATATACTTCAGATCACTGTGTTGTCACTCTTATGAATCATTTTCCATTATGATTATCATACTCCTTAGGTACCCCATGGAGCTTCATCTGGTGCATTACAAGGGGTCTTATGGTAGCTTAAGAGAAGCTGTAAAGCGACGAGATGGCCTAGCTGTGTTGGGTGTACTTCTAGAAACATCCAAGACTGACAACCCTGCCCTCACACCCCTCACTACTGCTCTCATGAACATCACAGAGGCTGGTAAGTCTTTTAGCCTTAATCCTCCAAAGAGTGGGAGACCTCTCCTGTAATGTACCATTTTATACCTTGGTTTATCTGAAAGTGTTTGTTTCAAGGTCGTTCATTTTTCATTAGTTTTTTATGTTTTAGTTTTAGGCAAGTTTTCCAACCTTGAGATAAATTAGTAGATTAATATGTGACCTCAAACTATGCTTCCACATTCCCAGCAACCAATTGAATGCATAACATGGAATTTTTACGTGATTCTAACACTTCTTTCAAGCACACAGACACGCACAGAAAGGTGTTGATATTAAGTGGGAATTTTAAATGTTAGGAGATTGACTGGAAGAGTCTAGATCTTTATTGAGAAAGAAAATCATAAGAACACAAATTCCTTGAATGGATGTAGGAAGGCTTCCTGCACCAGAATGTCATGGAACACACTAGAGCCATTAGAAAAGATATACCATTAGTATTGGTTATGTATGTACATAACTTAGAAACAGAAAGCTTCATTTATAATGCTCATTGAGGAAAAGTGATGATGCAGTGCTAGATTTTTTTGAGAATGTGGTCTGTAGAAAAAAATCTTATTGAAATTTGAGAAGGATTTAAAGCCCAGGAGATATGAGGCCAATAATTACACAGAGCTGAACAAATGTATTTGGTATATTGTCTAGAAGAAGTAGTTTCACCATGAGTATGCATAAGGAAGGAGTCAGAATGTGGATACTGTTAAGAGAGGCCAACAGAGACCACCAGAGAGGGGAGAGGTATATTCAGAAGATATCAGAAAACTACACAAAATATCTACAGAAATGTCTTTTATAAAGGTACAAATAGCACAGAAACCTGACAGTTTGTGAAAAGTATAAGAGGTCAGCAAAATGAAGGGGATCACTTGCCCAGTAGTGTATGCAATCAATTAAATGGCATCATTTTGGAGAAATTTTGTATTTAGAAATAAGGAACTTGTGATGCTTGAATGTAAAAACTTAGTGAGCCATCATTTAGAGGATGTATTGTACTTATGGTTCCCATGCTTGGTTAAACATATAGATGAATTAGAATCTATAGAGCCACAAATAAACCTAGTCATATTTGATATCATTCAGACAGAGAGGGTAGAAAAAGGGACAGCCCTTAATTTGTTTCACAGTAATCAAAGTACTGCTCATGTGGGCCACTAGAGGGAATGGGATTGAACTCCACGAAAGAATGATAAATTTTGATATGCCATACTTATAGCATTATTGATGAGGTAGTAGCAAGTTCGCAGTTGAAACATTCAAAATAAGTCTCAACAAATGCCGTAGTCAATCAAAGGCAGAAATGTACGTCAAATATGTCCCTGGTGATAGGAAAAAAAATACTGGAGTGTGTTTTTTGCATATCATAAAAGACAACCAAGAGGAGCAGGAGTGAGGCACTAGAAATCTTCCCTTCCTGCACTCTTGATTTTAAAAAGGAGTATAGGTAGGAATGAAGGTAGAATTTATCCCGAAAGGCTTTGTCATCTGTTCTACTTGCTTCTTTGCTAATTTAGGAAAGACAAGGAAGTCAAAAAAGAATTGTTTCCATTCTTGCTTTGAAAAATAAATGAAAATATAGAGTATTTAAAAATAAGTTTTATGATGGTCTTCTCTCCTGTTGAATGGGGTGTTGGGAGGAAAGCGAGTCTTTTGCTTTTCTGTCTTCTCCCAACCATTTTGTAGGCTTAGGTTATAAGAAGAGTGTGATTGAGAGAGCTATAGAAAGTGTGCTGAATTGGTTTGGACATATGAAATGAGTGAGGAGAGGTTGACAGAATATATGTCAGAAGTGGAGGAATCAAGGAGAGAGGAAAGAGAAGACCAAATTGGTGATTGATGGATGGAATGAAAAAGATTTTGAGTACTTGGGCCTGAACATGCAAGAGGGTAAAAGGTGCGCATGAAATTTAGTGAGTTGGAGTTTTGTGGTATATATGGGGCAATATGCTGTTATTGTACTTAACCAGGGCATATAAAACATCCAGGGGAAACCATAGAAAGGATTTTGGGGCCTGGTTGTAGATAGGGAGCTGTGGTTTTGGTGCATTATATCTGACAGCTAGAGAGTGGATGTGAGGAAATGAGGGCTTTTCTTCATCTGTTCCTGGCACTTGCCCGTCAATGCGGAGAATTGTGAACATGAATGAAAGAAAAAAAAAGGTCATAGAGAGTAATTACCTCAGAGGGAATGTAAATCTTGCAGATCAAATAGTTTGTGTAAGTGTTTGTAACTCTGTTTCTCATTCATCTCCCTCAGGCAGGGTTGCTGAAGTTGCTGCTAACTATCCCCTGAATGCCTTCCTGCCCAACAACTTGGAAAAGTTCTACCGGTATGAGGGCTCCCTCACCACACCTACCTGTAATGAAGTCGTCACGTGGACTGTCTTTGCAAATGCTATCCCCATCTCTGAGAGTCAGGTAAACCTCCTGATACACCAAGGGACCCTTAAACAACAGGAAGACTCATGGTTAATCACAGTTGGGATTCTTCTCTGGATTTTGATTGGTCACATCTCATGTGATGCTATAAGATTGAATACAGCACATTGTATCCTTTCAAAATTTAATGATTAATCAGAATTCAGAAAGGTTTCTTGTTCATTTTGAATGGCTGTGTGTCCCTGTTACACCTTGCCCATCAGTGGCACAAGGATCCTCATCCTGGAAAACAATAATTATAATGTACATGTTTTAGGGGATTCATTGTCTTTATTTTATTCCCACTTCTGGTTCCTGGCCTTTATCTTCTGTGTGTCTTGTAGTGTTTTGGTGTTTAGCTAATAGTTATGGTATCAGCTAGGAAACTCGCTTTTAAGATATACTGTAGTCCAGGTGTTCCGGGACTTTTTTAAGTGAAAGGGGGGAAGATCTCAGGTCACCAGAACACCTGAGACTTGGAGATCTTTCCTGACTTTTATTCTGCTTCACTTAATATTGACATGGGAATCAGTGCTCCAAATCCATGGTTTTTCATTTCCAAGTAGCTGCCACTTACGACAGAACTGGACGTAAGAGTAACCTTGCTAACAGTTAAATTACAGCTGTGAGGTTGAAGTTGATAAGATATGCTGGGTCTATAGCCACATACACAGGTTCAGCAACTACAGCATGGTACACAAGACAAAAGAGTGCAAAGAAGACAGAATATGTATCACTATATGAAGTAGCATAAAAAAGACAAGACAGGAAGCTTTTGAACTAATTATCAAAGGAAATTGTTACTTCAGACTGTGTACACAGATCATAGGCAGTAACTGTAACTTGTAGGCCCCAGAATTATGAGTGTTACAGAGAAAATTTATCGACAAGATGCTGTTTACAGTAAAGAAATACCAGTGTGTTAGAACAGATAGCAAAAACAAACCAAACAGGTTTTACACACAATCCAACTTGACCCAAAATGGGGTATATGACATTTTTTTCTTTACTGACCAAGAAGATGGAACTTGAAACATATGACAATCTCTTCACTACTGACCAAGAAAGTGGACCTTTGGGACAATGAAAATGCCTTCATACCGGAACACCGAACGTAGACTAAAGCAGTGTCTATTCCTCTCTGTGTATTTTGGTATCTGTCATCGGGCACATTGTACAGTACTGCACAAGCATAGTGGTGGTGGAACTCATGTAGCACTACAGAATACAAGAGCACAACATTCTACAGCTGACCAGAGCAGCAACAGGAGCACTAGC
This sequence comes from Panulirus inflatus, assembly GCA_032361765.1. NCBI lineage: Eukaryota > Metazoa > Arthropoda > Malacostraca > Decapoda > Palinuridae > Panulirus > Panulirus inflatus. The sequence continues at coordinate 8,555 of JAUUDY010156333.1, forward strand.
AGCAACAGCAGCCACATCGAACTAACAACAGGTATGTTAACTCTTCACATGGTTACTAATATGTCTTCCATCTGTCTTGTTAACCTTTGTAGATAATAATACCTTTGAAACCTCACTTTACAGACAAAGGTTTTCCTATTTTTTCTTTTTGCCTATATCTTTTTTGTGCATTTTTTTGTAGTTTGCATCTTGATATTTTTAATTTCTAATCTGTTTAAAGTGTAAGTTGCCCATTGTCTTTGTATTTTGTAGAACTGCACTGTTCCTTTTTATATGTTGGTGCTGTAGTTTTTCATTCTAAAACTTGCATGTTTTTCTTTATGCAAGCAGTGCATGACTTTGCATGACTAAATTTTCCCAAGACAAATTCTGACATCCTTTGATTTTTCAAAAACCCAAAAGGTGTCATGAGTAAATACTTTCAACACTGAATGCTTGATGATTTCAACTTACAGGATTTTTTTTTGTTTAAAGAAATGTATTGCCTTAATGAAATTGAGCATTTTTGCTTCATTCAGTTTTTCCATTTTAATGCTTAAGATACCTTATGATTGCTAAAGATACAGTACTTACTTCCTTTCTACATTCAGTGTTTTTATCTCTCATTATTTGAGTTATATACATATCTATATATGTATTTTCATAATTATTCTTTACTGTGTTCACATTTACTGATTTTCTGTTATTCACCTCTCTTAATTTTCATTAGTTCTCTTAATATCGTACGCTCTACATTATAAGGATTCTTAAGTGTCTTCTTAATTTAGTGATTATATATTTTTTTTCTTACAAACTGAAAATCATTTGATTTACAGAATTATTCATTTATCTCTGCACTCCTTACCCCACCTCGTTTTTTTTGCTTTAGTCACTTATTTATTATGTTACAGTCACAGTTCTCACAGTAGATTTGATCTTTTATATTGCAATTCATATTTCAATGTTCTTTGTTAGTATTTCTTATTTTCGTCCTTCATGTATCTTAATTTCATTTATTTAAGTATTGCATCTGAGCCATCATTTTCCTATCCATCATCTATCTCATGGTAATGCTATCAGCAGATTGGTGAACCTAATCATAGCAACCTGCACGCATCACCTTAGAGACACGCAGACTGTGGAAAAGCATCTTTACCAGCATCCTCTGTAACTCACCCTTAACAGTCCTTGCTCTCACTGTTTAATTGACCCAGGCCACTTCAGCATGTGTGAGTGGTTGGCTTATGATAGACAGCATATTGATTATGTTGTTTATTGAGTTGTGATTGGTGTCCACAGTTGCAACCATTGGGATGATTTTTATGTAACTGAACCATGGCATAGATGTTACCGGACTTTGCCTACAAGTGGTTATGCCATGGATGAAAAGTCACTGTTGTATCATTGTCAGTGAATGAAAAGGAGAACAATCTTGTCGAGGACCTTCTCACTCCGAAAGACCAACATTTCTCCGTCACAGGCTATAGCACATCCTTAAAGTTGCAGGAGCCCCGCAAAAAAAAAGGGTCCTTGGGTTTTTAAATCGTATGATTAGAATTACTATGGCATACACTTTGGGGTCACTTTGTTGTTGTTATCATCAGCCATCCACCCATCTTTCATTCATATTGTTCATCATCTCTTTGTGTGAACATCATCTATTTGTTGTCATTAGTCACTTCCCAGCTTAGTGAATATGATTTTGACTTGCCCTAGAAGGGTCATATCAAATGCATTAAAGTTTATACATTTTGCAGTTGTTTCCTGCCATCTGAAAATTGAACGGCAGAGAACCTATAACTCTTTACTCGGATTTTGCCTGATTTGTGCTCTTTATAAATAGGTTAGACATGGAACCTAACATGATACATACGTTGAAGATTTAACCTGACCCTTCCACCAAACTGTACAGTTGTTACCTGTCGTCAGGAGAATTGAATGTATTTAGCCTGAGTTATGCCCCTTTTATAGAGGGTTTATCCTGGAATTCAACCTCGCTCATAGCTTGAAGAGAATTCAGTCTTTGGTCACGAATGTTTATACAAGTGTTTTTGATGTTTTCACAATAGTATTTCCTCCCATTCTTATTGTATTCCTGATAACTACACTGCATTGCAGGTGACACAGGTGTTTCATGGAACACCCTTCAAGTTACTGGAGATGTGGAATGAATTATGACATTAGGATTTAACTAAATAACAATGAGAGCCCAAGTGTCACTTGATTCTGTGATGCCTATTTTCTCTTGTAAACTTATGTTTATTTAGATAAGACATCATATCGTTTAGTGCTCTAATTCTCGCACATTACTTTTTGGGGTAGGGGGTTACAGAAATTTCACCAGAAAACTATCCAGAAGATGTAATTCTGGAAGCCAAGTTGCCATTAATGGGAAAATTATGGGAGATGAGCAGATATACCCCAAAAACCTGAGTGACTATTCCTTTGCTCACTTCCACTGATAATTTTCAGTCCACTGAAGGAGTCTTTCCCCTTGCACTTTCCCAAGAATCCACCCTCTTTACCAGTTGCCTGTGTGGGAATGTCAGATGCCTCCAGGCATCTCAAGAAAACACAGTCCATTGTCCATCTCTCTTATCGAATACAGCTCATTCTTACATAAAGGCATAAGAAACTTGTTATGCCTGGATTTTTTTCTCTCTTGATCCATGCCGTTTTAGTTTAGTAGTTTCTCTTTTACTAGTTATCATCCATTTGTTTTCTGATCATCTTCTTCAGTGTTCTACAGATCACACTGATCAGAGTTATTGGTGTATAGTTTTATTGTGATTTCCTAACCTCATTTCTAATCGGTAGGCACAGTATATGCCCTTATTATCTCTTGACTCGCATCTTATTATTTTCAATTATTTGTCAAAAAGTAGTTTTTTATAAACTATTGAAGCTCAGTAGCAGTAAAGAACATCTGGAGTAACTTGTGTACTCAAAGATTTAATCCATGGTAGTGGAACTGGGAAATGAAACTTGTTTGGTTTTGCCTACCTCACCCAAAGGTCCTTTGCATGTCATAACAAGTGTATGCACTTTTTAAGTGAATGCATGACTTTTCATATTTCTAAGTTATAAGCTAAGGTTTGCTTAACATAGAAGTGTAGGAGGAAAATTTATACTATTTTTCTCAGTTTGAGGATAATTTAGATTGCACACTTGCATAGGGAGAAAAATTTTCTTGTAAAACGTCTGATGTCTTTGTCAGGAAGTTTCACTTGTATTATTGAAATAAACTTCATATCATTTACCAATGAAACTTAAGTTTTCTTATTAGAGAAATTTAGGGGTATCCTGAGAAGGGAACCTGTGTGAGTCATGGTGAGGGATTCTTTATGATTTCTACCCTCAGACAGTTAAGCTTTATAATTCTTTCCCTCCATTTGTTTTTCTTTCGTTGTGTACCCTTTCTTCCTATAAGAGTCTGGTCTGCAAATACCAATGGAATCCTGATTAATTTTGTCTCTCATTTTCTCCTACTTTATTTGCCCAAATCATATCTGTCTCTTTGAAAAACTCTTAGACTCTCACTAGGGAACTTTATACATCATATTCATTGTGGGATTTTCCTGATTTCTGAGAGAAGGTAGGATATCATATCCAAAAGGGAACTTGTGTTGCTATGGAACCCCCTGACATAGTGTATGTTTCAGTTGGCAGAATTCCGAGCTCTACATGAGGACAAGGAGAAATACCTGATCAACAACTACCGGCCACTTCAGGCCCGTGGAGTCAGGAAGATCTACGCCAGACAACGCTTCATCCCACGCCGGGTTGTCTCCTGCACCAAGTCTTAATGTCTCATCTTCTTCCACTTCAGCCCACTCTGGCTGACATCTGTTTCATCAGGCCTTACCATCATGTTATTCCTTCATATCTCTTTTGACCTCTTACTGACGTTGACTATGTTTTACCCTTCTTGAGTTCCTCTTACTTTTCTTAGACTTGTTCTTTGTCTTATCCTTTTTTAGTGAATTTCATTTTGCAAAACTTTATTTGTCCAGGTTACAGAGTTTAACACAGACTTGTATTATTGATGTTATTACTTTTTGACTGGGTTTATCTGGTGAACATATAAGCCCCTGAATTATTTTTGTCTTCTTTTGAGTTTTTATATGGTCTTAATTCTCAATTGTGATAAAATGAAATTTGTATCATTATCTTTGTTTTACAAGAAGAACATTTTGCTTTCTTGTTATAGATTTATATTTTCACTTGTGTCTCCTTACTGTAACAATTTGAATGGAAATGATCAACGAACTTGTGCAGTGATGGTATCCTATCTATCACTGTGCAAGTGATAGATAGTTCTGTGAATTAAGATCCAAAAACTCTGTATTTGTAAGAAATTAGTAAAATGAATCTGCATTTTGAACATCAAAAAACATAGATTTAAAGGAGATACACATATCAGAAGTGGAGGGAACTACGAATAGGGGGAGACCAAATTGGAGACTGAAGGATGGAATGAAAAGGATTCAGAGTGGCCATGGCATGACTTTGCAGGAAGGTGAAAAGCGTACATGGGACAGAGTGAATTCAATTAATGTGTTATGCAGGGGATGACTTGCTGTCATTGGACTGAACCAGGGCATATGAAGCAGCTGGTAGGGAGCCAAGGTGAGGTCTGTGGGGATTGGTTGTGGATATGGGACTGTGGTTTTAGTGCATCACACATGACAGTTAGAAAATGGATATGAGTGAATGAGGCTTTTCTTTGTCTATTTCTGTTGCTAACCCACCAATGCAGGAAACAGCGAACAAGTTTGAATATAATTGGGTGGTAAGTTTGAATGGAGAAAATCTGGAGGAAGTGAAGTGTTTTAGATATCTGGGAGTGGATTTGGCAGCGGATGGAA
>JAUUDY010156444.1:0-22585 GCA_032361765.1 Panulirus inflatus
AAAACTGAGAGTTATCAAAGATTTTGTGTTATAGGCCCTTCCTAACATCTATTGCCACACCTGTGTGTAAGTAATTAAAGTAGTTCAGGTAAAAGGTTAAATATCCTGGGATTTTATTTGGTTGTTTGAGACACCATGGCTATTTATAAGAACAACATCAGTTTTTCCATGTGTGCATTTAAAAGGTCAAAGAATTTGTTTGTCTTATGTTGCAAATTAAGTTGAATTATTTCTATCACTGAAGTGTAATGGGTGAAGGTTAATTGTCTGCTTTTGTTATCACTATAGTTTCACACTGATTTGTGATATAGTGGTATGTCACTGAAGGAGGGGAAGGGGGGTTGAGAAGTATATTCCTGGTCTGTAATTGTAAGTTTGAGTGTTTGTATTGTATCTTGTACATCACTGGAAAAGTGTGTTCATGTAAAAAGAGCAGAGGCGTGAAACACTTAAAGAGATATAATCATGGAAAATACATAGGATGCAATAATTTCTGGCAACATGGATTGGGAAATGGAGTTCAGCAGCCAAACATCAAGGCATTGTGGTGAGAGGTTCAGTGAATTTTACAATAAAGTAGAAATGGGTATCTATTCTCAAATACAGAGGGAATGTTTTTTTTTCTATATTGGAGGATCCAATCATGGACAAAAGTCCAAATCAAGGCCAGGTCTTAATTGAAATACTAAGAGGTTAATTAAATGAAAAAAGAAGATACATGAAAGGACAGAAGGTTCCAAAGTTTAGAGGTGTAAGGAAAGAAAGTTTTCAAAATGGCCCACCCATGAGTTGCTAACAGCCACACTGTAATCATGTGATTCAGAAGTTTACTGAGTATTACGTGGTTTAGCTGGTGGTGATGGCACACTAGCAGCCATCTCTCAGGAGTAAAAACCAAAGTAATACCTATAGAAGAGGGAAGGTGAAGCAACAAAGAGCAAGCAGGTGAAGTTTTGAGGTTAGCCTGGGAGAGTTGATAAGTTGGACCACTGAAGTTAACCCGGGAGAGTTGATAAGTTGGACCATTTTTGACTCGACTGTCAAGTAAGGATCCAGAGACAGAAATACCAAAGATGTGAGAGCAGTACTCCATACATGGATGGATCAACCTTCCGTATAAAGGGAGCAACTATTTAGAGGAAAAGGAATTTCACTATTTAAACAGTACTCCCAGTTTCTGAGGGGCAGATTGACATATTTCTGTGATGTGGGGTATCCAAGATAGTGTGGATGTTACAGTAATACCAAATACGTTCATTTAGTCAATGGGTAGAATAACAGGTCTGTTGAAGGAGAAAAGAAAGTTAGGAATTTTTGATAGAGAGGTGTGCAGAAACTGGGTTTTGGAGGCATTAAACTTAACCAGATTTCATCTAACTCATTGAGATATCACCCAAGTCTGAATTTATTAAAGAAGTTGTGCTAAAATGAGATACAGATCAAGTGAGAGATGTAGGAGCATATTTGAAGGATGTGGAGGAATGCAGTGTTGAGTTCTCAGTGTATGAGTGCATTTGATTACTTGTACAAGCAAGGAGATTGATAAAAAGGAGAAAAAAGTGCATGAGACAGGACGGAACGTTGAGGGACTCCACCGTTGATAAACTACCATGGAAACAGATTAGTCAGAGAGGAAGCTGAATATGATGGAGCAAAGTGAATGATGGGAGCTAGAGATAAGACCATGATGCCACACTCTTTCAAAGGCTTTGAATATATCAAGGAGAACTACATAGGATTCCCCAAAATCTTTCAGGGATGATGACCAGAAATTAGTAAAATAGGAAAGATTATTACCTGTGGATCTTGCATTATGGAAGCCATACTGGACAGTGGTGATCAGAGAGAAGACTGTGAGACTCAAGATGTCTAAGGATATGGGAGTTGAAGAGGGATTCAAAGACTTTTGAAATAGTAGAAATCAAAGCAACAAGATAATAGTTATAGGGGTTAGAACAGTCACCCTTTTTAGGGATGTGATGTACCAATGCATGCTTCCAAAAAGGAAAAGTTCTAATTTTTAAGCAGGAGAGTAAGCATAGGTGCACGTTCACAGGCACACTTTCGGTGCAAAGGGATGGATGCCATCAGGTCCATAAGCTTTGCTTGTGTCCAGAGAGAGAAGAGGTTTTAGAACATTCAAAAAGAGATTACAGAGAGAGGCATAGGATTAGTAGTAGGAGTAGCAGAGGATGAAGGAATGTTAAAGTCAGCCAAGGTAGAGTTGGAGAAGAAATGAGAAACAGTTGCTTTGTCTCCAGAAAAGACAGCACTGCTATAGTAGTTAGAACGGAAAAGTGAAGGAAAGGTAGAAATGTTGTGTTCAATGCTCTTAGCTGAGGACCCAAACAATCAATAAGTGGATGTAGAGGAAAGTTTATCATACTTCCTTTGAGTAAAGAAAAGCTTTGCTTCATGGATAATGTATTGGTAATGATTACGGGCATTGATAAAAACTGAATGGAAGTCAAAGGAAGAAGAGTATTTTCAAGCCCAATATGTCTGACCTCTTGCCTGAATGGCCTCACAACAGGAATGGTTGAACCATGGGTTGAAAGAAGTGGTTGTCTTGAAGGAAGAGGGGATAAATGCTTACATTCCCACAACAATGAATAAATTCTACTATGCGGCTGGTGGAGATGAAAGCACCACTTCCTAAAAGACAGTAATTTACCCAGGGAGAGCCAGAAAAGGACTTTCATAAGCTTTTCCAGTCAGCTCTGCTGAGGTGCCAATATTTACATCAAGAAGGGCTACTGGAAGGGGAGTTGGTATTAAATAGATACACTTATGAGAATGTGGTCAGATGAACCAATATGAGGCAGAAATGTGTAGCTTTAACACGTAGGATTTCAGATGAAAAACATCCAGAATATTAAGATAGAGGGCACTGCGGTCAGGAGTATAGATGGAGCAGATAATGATTTGCTTTAGATCATAGAGAATGTTAGAGCTTCAGTCCTCCCCATCATCCATATGGGAGGAGTTCATCTATTCCCTAAAGTGAATTTTGGAATGCCCTTGAAAGGGGATTTTGGCTTTAGGGGGAAAGGATGTCACGGCCTCATGAGAGTTTAGATAGTCAAAGAAAGTTATAAAATATGTAGATTCGGAGAGCAGTATGCAAAACAAAGGAAAACAGTGGTATTGGGGAGACAGATCTTGAGCCAGATAACATTGAAGTTCGGGAACTCAAGATGTCTGAGGCTTGCCACAGTTGTGTTTATGTTGAAATAAGCACAAGTACCACCTTTGAACCGGAATCTTAGGTGGAGATTATAGTTGGGTATGAAAGAGGGGCTACGGAGAACATTATCAGACAATTGGATCTAAGAGAGAAGTAAGATATTTAGAGAGGTACTAGACAGATGGTGTTCAACAAAAAAGAGGTTACTAGAGAGACCACCAATGCTGGTGAAGTGAACAGAAAAAGAGGAAGGTCTAATAGAGAGGGAAGGGTCGTGAGAGGGGCCGTTACTACTACTGTCAGAGCCCTCCATGTCAAGTGTAAACCCAGAGATTCTTAGCACCCTATGATGCTGGGGACTAGGGGTCATACATTTTTGGAGTTCATGATTAGATTTAAAAATGACTAAGCTGACAAGAGACGGCAAGATAACTTAAGTAAGGAAAATCAATGAGATTTCAGTTGGTGTATGGTGCTTGTAACGAGATTTCACAAGTAGACCGGTAGTTCTGTTATGATGAGACAGAAACTGATCTGCAATGCTCCTGAGTCAGGCCGGTAGTAGCTCCCTTGTTCTAAGGGTAGGCGACCTCAGCCCTCCTCGCTGGCAACATAGGCACACAGGGAAGAGTGGTCATAGGAGTATATAGACACTCAATAGATTAGGAGAAAATAAGTACAAAATCTTTTAATAATGTAAACATTTTAATCCTTAATTACAGGCCTTGATAATTACCCAGCCATATACCCATCTCCTAATCTTATTCAGCATGAAAAATATTCAATATGCTGAGGTTTTCAGGCAAATTTATTTCCATGCGAAAGTTGACAAAAGTTGTGGGTAATCAGGGTGTTTTTTAGCCCAAAAAACTTTGTTTGAAAAATTTGAATAGTGATTTAAATTATCTTGAAAATATCTCACAAGACTCTCCCAAGACGACAGATACCAAATGAAACGAAGTGAATGACCACAAAATCTTTTTAAAATGTAGTCACTTTCATACTTGATAATAGACTTTGATGACCCGTAAATCATATTACTATACCAACTTCGTATTCAGCATGAAAAAATAGTCTGTAGCGACCCACTGCCCTACAGAAAGTGTCGCCTTACTGACCACGTCTTGTGTGGATGGCGGGTGACAGCGTGTGACCGCCACTGACCTAATAATCCCCGAATTAATTAGTTTGGTGGCCTTACCTATGGCTGTACCTGTATTATTAATCCCTAAATCCCATATTAATCGATGTACGGCGGTGACAGGCCAATAAACCAACCAAGAACACCCACTTAAAATCCTTATACTGAGTTTTTGAAGTAAATGAAATCTATTACTCTCAGAAAAATACGCAAAATTGCAGGGTATTTTTTAGGCCATAGAATAAAAATTTTTAGTTTGAAAATTGAGACTTCATTACTAGCCTCCATAATACCCAGATAATATTTCAAACCCAGATTTGTATTTAGCTTGACTAATTGTCCAAATATAGAGGTGTTGAAGCAAATCTATTTAAAATAAAAATAAATTGTTTTAAGATTGAAACATGACAAAATGAGACGTTTCTGTAATTGAAGTAATCATAGAAAATATATCTAGTCGCCGGATATCCCATAAATCTGAAGCAAATAAACAAAATAGGTTAATAATATAATCATTTAAATACTTGATTACAGGCCTTAATTATTACAAAACATAATTTCAACCTCATAACCCGATCCAGCGTGAATTTAGTCCTAATGCTGAGTAGTTCAAGCAAATTCATTACCCTCTGAAAAATAACACAGAACTCCGGATATGTTCAAACCCAAAATTCTATTTGTTTGAAAATTGATAAACATCATAATGACACGCTTCTAAACTGAAAATAATCATGAAAAAATATAAGCTTCCCTAAAATTTCTATTTGTTTGAAAATTGATAAACATCATAATGACACACTTCTAAACTAAAAATAATCAGGAAAAATGTAAGCTTCCCTAAACCGACAGATGCTAAACTAAATATGGATCGAATAATCACAAAATCTTTTGAAAATGTAATCGTACGTGTTAACAGGCCCTAGTGAACCACTAACAATATTTCAACCCAGATTTGTATTCACCACAATCACATAAATCCTTATCCTGAGGTTTTCAAGCAAATATAGTAACCTCAGAAAAAAAATATCCAAAATTGCAGGGTAATTTATGGTAAAAAAAAAAAAAAAAAAAACTTTTTATGTGTGAGAATTGAAATATAATAAAACGCTTCAATACTTCAGATAATCATGGAAAATATAACGTTTCTCTTTAGCCAACAGATACTCACTAAATACGAAGGGAATGATCACAAAATGTTTCTAGAATACAGTAATTTAAAGACTTAATTACAAGCCTTAGCTAGGAAGTGATTAGGCAGGTATAGACTCGGGTTGGTAAATCATTCCATATGTTAACAATCCTGTTGAAGGAAAAGTATTTCGCGCCATTAGTGGTAAAATATTTACCTACGAGTTTGTACACATTAGGTGAAAATCAGACGAATCTATCCTTAAGCAGCTTGTTAGATCGAGACAAAGCCTCTGATAACCTTCGGTACATGTATTGGATTACCTTACCCTCCTTCTTCCTAAGCTAAACACATTTAAGTCATTTAGTCGACTCTTATGACATGTTTCTCAGTCTGCCCATCATCATGGTCGTAACTCTGTAATATCTCCATTCTGTCAACGTCTTTCCTTACACAGGGTGACCAAAACTGAACACAGTACTCAAATGGAGATGCATCAGTGAGCAGTGAAGAGTAAGCATAATTTCTTAGACTGAAATTAAAAAACCCTACTATGAATCTTGTTCTTTTTCTTGAGCTCTTTGAATTCTTAACAACGTCATTATCCTTGATTCTCATTTTTCTTCATTTTCGAGATATTTGATGAGGATTTCTCTCTTATCTTTTCTGTGTATCTATGTAACTCCATGTAACTCAAATGTAGAGGGAATGGTAAGGAAGAGGAAGGAAAGGTTTAATGAAATATGTCATTAGGCATAGGAGCTTCGGGACGTGTAGTGACGAAGATATAAACCACACTAGCCAACCAGCATTTGCAAGGTATAAGAGAGCAAGGAATGAGTATACCAGGATAAGAAGAGACGAACAAAGAAACTTAGAAAAGAATGTTGTGAAGGCAGCCGAGAATCCAAAACTATTCCATAAATCTATCAAGAGCCAGTTGTCAGGTAAGGAGCAGATGATTCAGCTATGGGATTCAGTAGGCAGTATTTTAGAGTATGATTGAATGATATGTGAGGACCTGAATAACAAGTGTAAAAGTGCTTTCACAGTGGAAGACACTATAGCCTCAGTACTAGGGAGCTGGAATGAGGAGACGGTTTTGGAAATCGTCGAGATGTCTAGAAAAGATATCAACAGAATACTAAAAGAACCTGACCCATAAGAAAGGCTCATGGTCATGATGAAATTTCAACATATACTAAAAAGATGGTGTGTAGATACAGTTGTTAGACCACTTGCATTACTATTCAAGATGTCGCTGGGGAGAGGAATGGAAAAGGGCAAACGTCATACCTGTCTGTAAGAAACTAGACCAAGAACAGCGTTAACCTAGAGACCAATGTCACTTACGAGAGAGTGTGTGGTTTGTAAAGTTCTGGGAAAAGATTAGTAGAAAACAAGTAGATAGCTTTTTGCGAAGGAATTTCCTGCGTGAGAGACAGCATGGCTTTAGGGAAATGATGTCATGTGTAACTAACCTCTTATAGTTCTTTTACGAGAGAGTGTGGTCAGTGTTGGCAAAAAAGAGGCAAGGCTAGGTGGGCTGTCTGTATGTGGACTGCCAGGAAGCATTTGACACAGTACCGCATGGAAGGGGGATTAAGATGCTGCATCACCAGTCAGGAATAAGTGAGGAAACTCCTGCACTGGTCCCATTATCTCATGGGGAAGGAACAAAGGACGCATGTCTGAGTTTTTTCCCAGATAGGTAGAGGTGACCAGTGGAGTGCCACAGGATTCGGTTCAGGGACCTTTAAATTTATTCATCTTTATCCTGAATATGTTCTCAGATGATGTCAAGGTCATGAGGGAAGTGAAAAGAGAAAAGGATTACATCAGCTTACAGGGAGACCTAAATAGACTTCTGATCTGATTTGAAACGTAGTTGATGAAATTCGACCCAAGCGAATGTAATGAAGACAAGACAAAGCGAAAGACAGTCTCAATATAATCATTGCCTGGCAGGAAATAAGCTTCAGGATTCAGTGTGTGAGGACTTGAGAGTCGACATTGTCTCTAACCTGTCGCCAGAATCCCAGATCAGAACACGTACGTAGACAAACTGTCTGCTGGCAAACATCAGAATAACGTTCAAGTGTATGGATGGAGAAATATTCAACAGGCTATTCATATCCTACAAATGGCCAAAACTAGAATGTGCTTCTCAGGTTTGGTCACCACACCAGAGGAAACACGAAGAGCACTTCGAGAAGATCAAGAGGAGGGAAACAAAGATGGTACCAGAGATAAGTTACAGGGAAAATCTGGCTTTAAATTTACCCACATTGGAAGAGAGAAAACTGAGGGATGACCTGATCATGACCTTTAAGTTTTTGAAGGTATCGTCTGAAGACACGGTTAATGCAGACAGTATTCATTCATAAATTTAAGGGGTTGCATAATAGTAGAGAGTGTTCAAGAAATGTGGCCCCACAATTGTAAAGCTCCCTTCCTGTACAGTACATATATAGTACACCCAATAACAAGCTCTGTGTGTGTGTGTGTGTAATTACTATTCGTGAGTTACAGTTTTATGCTCCCATAAAAGCCCGACTCGGCGCATCCGGGCGGCTCGTGGTTACTGTTCTTGTTGTACAGGAGGGGAGAATATTACACTCGTGTTGCCCCGTGTTTTTAGTCTGTATATATGTACCACGTCTGTTTTCTTATGTGGCTATGTACACACACACACACACACACACACACACACACACACACACACACACATCCTAGCCTAGTCATGTTCCTATTTATAGACCAACCCCGAGGGGAAGGCGAACACTTGGTCGGGTATAGGCCGACTCCCACGCCCAGTACTCGAACTCATAGAGAGCTGACCCTAGAATGGGCCATGTATGTGCATCTGCTGAACTTAAGTGAATAATCAAGCTGTCACTCATCATATAATCACTTATCTATAACTATCTATATGTCATTAGTAGTGTGCGTGTATATTCGTCCGATCCTTGAACCTAGCTTAATAAAGAAAATATGAGTAGAGTTGTAGTGAAGAAGAGCAGAGTAAACGTAGTTTAGTCAAGATAAGGGTTATTGAAAATGAAAGTGTGGTGGAGAAAAAAAAAAGAAGCATTGTTTAGGACGGCTGGAGGCTAACCTTAACTTACTTTAGTGAAGGATGTTGTGAGGAGTGTGTTATGATGAAGAGTAGCTAGAGACATGGTAAATAACCTCGTTATAGTAAACGTTTGATCAACGAATGAAGATATTAGTGTAAGTAAGTAGTTTTCTAGGTTTTGAGTTGTCTACTGACTAACTGAGTTTATTTAGACATGAAACAAGCATTACAAGTGCCCACCCCTACATATCATTAAACCTAAGAAAGATAAAGATGTAAAAAAAAAAATGGTCTTTAAAAGGTTTAACCCTGCGGACACTTAGCAGGCTAACCAACAGCGTGCGTAAATTTGAAGAGATCTTTTAACTTCTGTCGAACTTAGCACTCATATGTATTTGTTTTATTTACACTACTAAATGAACTAGAATATCACATTACCTGCTTTTAGTTATGTTTGATTGCCTGTATATTGGGCAAAAGAGGGTTGGTATGGTTATCCGTGGACAGGAGTACTAGAGGAAACTGTTGGTACTACTGATTACTATTTCCGCTGCCACAGACGAATTTGTTTTTCTTGAGAAGTAGTTGAGAGTGGGTGTGTCGCACTAACTAGTGTTTGGTAAAATGTCTAAAGCAGCGAGAAAAATCCTGGATGATGCGAGGGACACGGGGAATCCAGAACTTGACCTTCAAGACAAGCAGATTACGTCGTTAGAAGAACTCCCTGGACTGTGTAAGTGATAAATTCGAGAGTATAGAGGAGCAGATGTCTTATCTCCTCCCACACATAGTCTATTCCATGCACAGCCTGGGAGAGGGATTAATGGGTTTTGGAGAGGATTTATTTTAATATTTTTGCATAGGTTTTGAAACCATAGCAATTTCAACCTCTGTCAGAGAAAGGTTCAGTCCCCGGGCGCCTGCCCAAAGTTGATACATAATAGGGTAGTTCTTTACTTAACTGCCGTCAATTTGCCTTTAGATGTATATCTTGGTTTAAAGGCATCACTGAAGTACCCTATGGGAGTGAAAGAAAAGCATATTGTTGTCATTATATGTGATGGTAGAAGGGCGACGAGGAGGGTGAAAGTACTCAGATGCCACGACCTTAGTAAGTATGGAATCTAATGGAAAGTGGAATGAGATGAGAGAGCAATTATCAGCTTCACAAGTGCCATATTGTTCAATTTATTTGATATGGGGGAACTCTAGCATACCTCCACGTTGCTAATAGGTTTGGATGTTAATTGATTATACTCTACAGTGCTTTTGTAGTGTGCTGGAAGTACACTACATTTTTGAAGCATAATTAGGATTATTATTTTATTAAAGAATATTGAATAAAGTGAGATTTGAGGAGTTATGTGAACAGTAAGGCTTCAACTTATAATGGAGCTGTGTTCTTGAACAACCTCTTGCAAGTCAAATCTATCAAAGTCAAACCATTGAAACCCATTTTTTAAGGGGGGTGGGGACAGGTTCATTCTTGACCACAATTTTTCCAAATATAACGTATGGATGGATTATGCTGTACCTGAAACAGATTAACTCGCCATCCATTTATAGTACCTCACTCTGACGTAATGTGATTCAAAGAATATTCAATGGAAACTTACGAAGAAAAAAGGTATCACATTGTACTGAGACAAGATAATGAGTGCTTTGGATGTTGTTGGTCTGAGATGGGGGTGACTAAGAGTTAATGTGAAGGAGAGGGAGGTGCATTGGAGTTATCCACATCATCCCTGAATTATCTCATTCTGCAGATATTACCATGTCGCAGTTAATATAGATGATGTTTAAAATACTTTCCAAAAAATATGATGAGAGTTTGAGGTAGTGTTAGGTGGACTGGAAGGGTGTTAAACATGTTTTCATCACCCCATGAATCATATGATCCAATGATTATGTTGTGTGGAGGACCTCTAGGCAATAAATGTTAAGGTAGTAATGAACACCTACAAACACATTTTAATAGTTGACGGGATATATGTCAAATGGTTTTGCTTCAGTATAATTTGAAATGTTATAAGTTAGTTTGTGAGTTTCATTCAGTAGAATACACTGCTTAAAGCAGGTTTAGATGAAATACTCACCTGTAATTAATTGTAATTAAACATTGAACTAATTATGTATTTAAGATATTTTTTGGTGTTACTGGAATCTGCCTGCTCCAGGTTATACTGTGAGTGAAAAATCACTTTTGACAAGGCTGTATCATTGGTAATTCAGCCTTTTCAAAGAACTCACTTAAGAGAAGTCAGCATTTATCTGCAACTGGAAGTACTGCAGCCTTGTGTGACAGGAGCCTTTAGAAAGGTCCTTAGCAACACAAGAACTCTTTCATTATGAAATGTTTACAAATATTCACAAATTGTGGGCCCACTGATATTTTCAGATGTTATTTCAAGTATACAGGTACACCAATGGTTTTCCGGCACTCTTGGTTCCAAAGCCTTGCCGAATTAATAATTTTTTTCCGGACCAACCGTGGTCAAGTAATAATAATTCATCAACGCACCTCTAACCCACTAATTATACATCTGCCATGTGCATCACCAGAATAATGCAGTTTCGTCTGCATTATACACCTGCTCAGGACTGAGGTGCTCGTCAGCTACAAGTTTCGCAGATTCATCCATATACTCGACAGCTCCTTCATGGTTTGCAGACTGTTTTTCTCCGCACACTTTATTCATGGAAATTCCATGACGCTTCTTGAATCTTTGAAGCCATCCTTCACTATAGTCATGCTCATATTGTAATTTAAGTTCTTTATGGAGTATCTTATCCTGGTTCATTATCATGCTACCTGACAAGTCCATTACATCACTCCAAATGCTGTTGAAACCACTCCATCATCACTCGATTGTGCTCAGTACTCTTACCATCTTTCATAGTTTTTTAATCGTCATTTGCTTCTTGGAATGGCTGTCTGCATAGAATTTCATGATTTTCTCCCTTTGCTTCTTTATATCATAAACATTTGATGAACCAATACTGTAAATGTCACAAAGCTTATGCACCGAAACACCATGGTCCATTTTTTTCAACAGTTCTACTTTATTTTGGATCAATATGGACTGGTGTTTACATTTGACACCACGACTGACACTTTCATATGTCTTAGAAGCCATAGCTAGAGTTAAACTTAAGCAAAATAAGCTGAGTCTCACAGAATTGCAGTATCACCACCAACAAGTGCAGTGAAAAGAATGTAGATAAGCACACTCTACACACAATGCCATCTGTGGCCATCCAAAAAACTAGTCTAGTGGCTGCAATAATTTCAAGTTCCCTCACATAATTTTGTCCAGACTAAAGGTGCCGAACCATCAGTTGCCAGAAATTCGGTGGTGTACCTGTATAATTTTTTCCTTATATTTCAGTTTGCCTTAAAACCTCTTTATAGGTCATATTTTTCATGCTAATTTAGGTTTTGGGATCAAAATGTCTGAGGGCTGTAAAATTGTGTAATTAAGCTTTGAGATAATTACATGCTTAAGATATTTTGTGATTACTTTATTATTGTTCATTACCTCTCAGCTCAAGGAAGTATCATAAGATATTTGAATAATTATTTCATGTATGGAATGTTTTTGTTATGTAATATCCAACTTAGTATCAAAATTCTTTTGACCTGAAAAGACATTTTTCTTTGAAAAATAGATTTTCTTTCAAACCTTAGTATGTTATGATTTTCATGTTGAAAGAGATTTGGGGCTGGAAGTTTGGTAGCCATTTGGACCTGTAAGTAAGCTTTAAATTTTTTACATGTTTTAAATAATTCATACTTATTTATTTCATAATTTATTTACTGTTTTTTGGTTCAAGGACTCACTATAGAATGATTTATGTTATCATTTCAAGTACAGAAGCCTCTCATTGTGCTTTATCCCAATTTTGAAACAAAAAAAGTATCTAGCCCAAAATATACCTGCTTTTTTGTTGTTTTCTTAAGAATATAGATTTACTTTAAAACCTTGGTATTAGTCATAAGTTTCATACTGAATAAGACTCTGGTGTCAAAGTGTTTATATTTTTTTTAGAAAAATCATTATTACTCTCTTTATTATTCATCACTTTGTGTTGGCCCACATAAACATTAAAGATTTTGCCTAATTAATTCTTGTATAAAAACCACATATGTAATTTTCCAAAAATTGAGAAAAACATTATTTTTGGCCCTGAAACCTGCATTGTTTGTCATTTTTCTATTAAGACTAGTTTACTTTAAAACTTCATTGTATTTCCCTCACTGAATAAGATTCTGTGGTCAAAGTGCTGTTTGAGGGAAATTAAGTCATGTAATTAAGCTTTGATGCTGTCACATTATAAAAGTTTTTCTTGATATTTTGCATTATAACAATTATTTGCTCTCTTTCAGTCCAAGAAATATTACAATACACGTGAGAAATGGTTGATTGTCATTACTTGCTCATAGAAATTTATGTTCAATCTTTAAAACAATATCTTTTGTAAGGATTTGTTTACAAAAATATCAGATTTTGTTGAAATAAAACTAAGTAGAAATGCAAGCATTTTTGCGAAAATTCATTATGTCTTCATTAGTGCCGTCAGTCACCATTAACTTCGTTACAAAGGAAGACACCCTGTAACATATCTTTGCTACACCACTGATAAACCTAAATTCACTTGACCCTAAACAAACACATCTTCACAACACCCATGATGAACCATAAATTCACTTAACCCTCAACAAACACATTTTCATGCTGGCCTTGACAATCTCATCTTTACCTCACCCTCATTAGATGCCTCTTCACACTGCCTTCAGTACCAGTATCACTGGCTCAAGGGTCAGAACATTAACCATCTTCACCATTGACATAAGTGATCTTTGACCTGATCTGTAAGGGTCAGGTCAAATGCATCTTATTTACAACTTGGCTTTATAATTTGTCCCTTATGGGTCATTTCAAGTACATTTTCACTATACCCTTACATTTGGTCTCACCATTATGGGTCGAGTTAACAGCCATTGTTAGAGTGCTGATTGTTAGAAAGAAAAATGAAAAAGAAGATAAAGAAAAGTAACAGCAGAAATGATGCTTTTCTTCCAGAGAAATACACAAAATATAAAGGCTGTTAATGTAGATAATTTGTACTTTATTACAGTGTCGATGGAACATATTACCCGGCTTTCTCTTCCCCACAATCGTCTCACTATTGTACCTCCTGCCATTGCTAATCTTGTCAACCTGGAAATTCTCAATCTGTTCAACAACATAATTGAGGAGCTGCCAACATCTATCTCTTCACTCAACAAGCTACGCATCTTAAATGTTGGGTAGGTTAAAACTCATACATATGACAATAGAAATGTTGTGGTTGTAGAATGTTTGGCATGATAAATGTGATCATGTAGAAAAGTTATGGTAATGTGGCACTCATTAACTTTCTAAGTGTATCCATATGCATTAAACATGATTTAATTTTACCTTTGAATGTTCAGAAATGTTTCATGTATGAAGTATTGCATGTAACTTTGAATGTTGGCTTTATCAGGTATCATTGGCTTTCATACATGTAATACTTGTTGATGGTGAAAAGTAAATATTATTCCATATATATAATCATTCAAGCCATTGAACCAGGAGGTGATATCTACTTTCAAGGCCTACCATTTATAGAGAACATTTGCAAAGCTTGTGAAGGCAACAGAAAATGGCCAGATGACTGTGAAGGAAAGCTGGAAGCCCTTCACTGTCAGGGATGCCATCATGATCATCAATGTGGCCTGGAAGGAAATCACCAGGAGTATGGTGGAAGCTTTGCTCTCAGTTTGTTTATGGATACCTGAGTTTTAATGTTGACACTGAAGTATCATGAATGCTTTCGCAGATTTTGAAAATGGCAAAAAAGTGTTCTTTGATGAGGTTGAATGAAGGTCAGGAAAGAAACCCCCAGTCTCCACTGTTTATATTGTTTGACTTATTTGGTTTTGATACACCAAGTTTCAAGAATTAGATTATCGCATAAATCGAGAGGTGCCTGTATTCACTTCCTACCAAAACATTTTCTCATTCTCACTGTAGTTTGCTGATACTTTCATCCCAACTCTTTTTTTTTTATTTCAGCCCTTGTTCTTTTCTTTTGACCACCTGCCACTTCCTCCCATATGTCTCCCAATCAGTAGCTCTCCTTCAGTGCGGGTAACCCGCCTGTACATTTTTCTTTTCCCTTTCACTTAGAATTTATCTTTCTCATCCCCCACTTACTCCCCTTTCTCACATGCTCATTGCTCACCTTTCACTTGCCACACACATCTAAGTACAGCTTCCCTAAATGTCTCCCATTCCTCACCCAGTCCCCATTTTCATTTACTCTTACTTTGTCATTCTTCACACGATCTTCTGGTATCTCCCCACACGTTTCTTTTCCAAGCTTACTTTCACCATACTCTTCACCTACATCATTTGCTCTTTTACTAGATCCTCTACATACTCTCACTCACCTCCACCAAGAAGTGATCAGATATCCCATCAGCTACCCCTATAAGCATGTTTACATCCAAGAACCTGTCCTTTACATGCCCATCAATTTGTATATAATCCAGTTATGCCAGCGTATCATCAGCCCAACTCACCCATGTATACTTACAGATGTCTCTGTTTTTCAACTAGGTATTCCTAATTACCTTTACCATTGTGGCTCACAACTGCACAAGCTGTTCACCTTTTTTTTCTTCATAATGTGTACACCCTGCCCACAGTCATATCCTCATCTGCTGCACCACCATCTCTTGCATTCAAATCATTCTTCACTATTATTTGATCTCTTACACCAAAATTGTTGACATGCTCTTCATCTCCTTTCAAAACCCTTTTCTCTCTCTTCCTCACTCCTGTCACTATCAGGTGCATGAGCACTATAAGTCTCACACCTTGGATACAGCAGATACATATGAAACATTAGACTTTTTTCTCGCTTTGATTTTTGGCCAATAAATGCATATGGGAACTGTGAGAGCTTATATCTAAATGTGCATGGGAATGGTTAAGAAAGGGCAGATCTTGTCAGAAACCATCTTTGTATCATGAACAGTAGGGCAGACTTATTTGTGTATGCAGGACTCAGAATTTTGGTCATCTCACCAGTTAAGGATGCTACTAAATGTTTCCCCTTGCTTGTAGTGATCTAGGCAGCCAGGGCTTGCCCCAGGCTGTTTACCAGCTGACTTTACCCTCCCCATTCAGGCTTACAGTCTTCCTGTTGAATGCTCCTCTGTTCAGTCATGGAGGCTCTTTTCATATCTTCCATCATCTTTTGGAATTTTTTGTCTAAGATATGTGGTTATCTTATATGAAGAAATACATAGAAGGAAGCATCCATTTATCTATTCAAGTTAAAGTGGTGCTTGATTGGGGACATGCAGACCCCACTTCCTCCTCCTCCAGCAATGCCAGTATGTTGAACTCAGTACATCTAGAATTATTACCTCACAGCTGCAGGGCTCTGATGCTCCTCTCTACCCTTACCATCCTTCAGGTGAAAAATATTGGCCCACTCTCATGGGCCTGGAGCCCTAGCCAGGACTTAGAAAATCATTATCCCTTCCTCCTTCTTTTGGTTAGAAGACTGTGACTCTGACTCTGAGGCTTCATATAATGAGATCTTTTTAAGACCATTTTTTAGTTGAGAAGCACTGAATCTCCACTCACTGTGAATTTTATGGTCAGTTAGAGCTCCTTTTACCTGTAGACTTTTTGTTGCCAGATGGTTCTAATTTTAACATCATTCACAGGGAACCAGTGAGTAATCAAGAACATCCTTCTGCTTAGAAGATAACCAGTTTGATGCTAGCACACCCTCACAGAGATCACACAACCTGTCTTACTATATCTTGAAAATTTTTTCATAGGTACCAAGTGTCTTCAGTAGCCTTAAGGATGGTGAAGGCTTTTTTTTCTAAAGCTTTGTAAACTTTCCCTTGGATAATTTTATGGTTATTCCTTATGTTTCAGAACCATGAAATCATATAATCTTCACTAAATCAAAAATGGGTCATTACCTTGTACAACTTTAGTTTTGTGTTTGAGTTACCCCTGTTAGATTGAACAGCATCCCCTCAGGCCATATCGGAGATGTATAATCTTTAATTTATCCCCTCTTCTTCATATGATTGTTGAAAGTCTTTTCTACATTCTGCCCTCTGTGAATCCTTTCCCACCCTGACAAACTGTTCACCTAACTAGAGCTTACTGGGAGAGTCTTGGGGGAGAAAGCCTTCAAAGATGTTTCAGTTCCATGCAGAGACTTTTGGTAATTTCTATCTTAGCATTAGTGCTGTGGCCTCTCTTTTCCCTGTAAGGTTATTGTAAAGATTCATAGAGCAGAAAACCCATTTTTAATCCTGTCTCTTCAAAGGAAAGTACAGGAAGAAGACAGTGATTTGGGTCTTTGTTATTCCTAGTTGTAAAAGGAATAATTTGAGAGGGCTTTGCTGTTTCTTTCATACTCCTCTCCAAAAGGAAGACCATTATGGCATCAAAGTCTGATTCTATAAGAGGTTAAGGTGCCTTTTCAGC
This sequence comes from Panulirus inflatus, assembly GCA_032361765.1. NCBI lineage: Eukaryota > Metazoa > Arthropoda > Malacostraca > Decapoda > Palinuridae > Panulirus > Panulirus inflatus. Next base: position 17,089 of record JAUUDY010156444.1, read on the forward strand.
AACCCTTTTTAGGCCATAAAGTTGGGTTGTCCGGCAGCTTTCCCTCAAATTTGCTTCTTTCTGGCCAGGGACCAGAACTAACAGTATGTTTTGGAAGGTTGACAAGTGTGTATGTAATGTTTGACTGCTATGTGCCAAGATTATGGCTTGGGTATTTCATGGCTCAGTTTGAATTTCCTGCTGATGTATGATTCCGCAGCTTATCCTTAGATGTTGGTTTCATAGTCACTCATAAATTGTCAAAGAAATTGTAACTGTGTCTTTATGGTAGGAAGCCATATTTATGTAGCAACTCTTATAGACAACTTTACAGTCATTGAAAATTTTCATGGAAATAAGGGGCATTTCCAGACTCCTCTCACATGAGTTTCTTTGCCATCAGCCAGGGTCCTCTCTCATCAACTCATCACCCTCCCACACCAATACAGAGGGAATTATCCTATTTTCAAGGTATTCCATAAGTAATACATGATTTTTTTTTTTTATTTTTTTTTTTTTTGCCATTTCCCACATTAAGGAATTAGTGCTAGGAACAGATGAAGAAAAGGCCAGATTTGCTGAAATCCATTCTCTAGCTGTAATGTGAAATGCACTGACACAGCCCCCTGTCCACAAACAGGTCCCAAAGACCTTTCTTTTGGTTTGCTCTAGCTTCTTATGCTGTAGTTCAGTCCATTGACAGCACATCATCCTTTGTATACCACATTGCTCCAGTTCCCTCTGTCCCATGCACATGTAACACCCTCATGCATGCTCAGGCATTGAGCACACAAAATATTTTTTCGCTCCATTCTTCCACCTCCAGTTTGGGCTCCCCCCTTCTCCAAGTACCATCCATATCTGAGACATATAACCCAGTGATGTTGTATGATGTGAGGCATGAGCTGTAAATGAGAATGTGGTAATAAGTATAGTGTGGTTGAGAGAGTCGAAAAGGATGTGCTGAAATGGTTCAGATGTATGGGAAGAATGAGGGAGGGGTAGTTGACAAGTTTATATCCTACAAGGAATTTTTTTTAATGTCTTTGATTTGCATGGGCTAACTCTGTGGAAATATTGTACAGTGAATAGATTGAAAATTTGGTGTTGAAGATGGATACCACTGTGTGAAGCATAAAGAAGGATAGCCCCAACTCAACTATAACAGGAATGAATGGTATAGATGATAGGCTTAGAGTCTGCAGTGGGACCAGTTTTTAACCAATGCTCTGTATTCAGTCCAAAATAAATGAAATCAACAGAAAAAGAATGAAATTGGATCTCTCTTTTTTAACACAGACATACTAAAGCACAGTTTCAGGATAACTACCTTACAGAGCATCCATGAGGCCTTACAGTCATCTAACTGGGCAGTCAGCATAGACTTAAAGGATACCTACTTGCTTATTCCAATAAATGATAAGAATTTTGGTATCCAGATTGGTGCATAGAATTGGCACGTCAACTGATACCACTTGGTTTATGCATGGATTTACAGATTTTTTTGAGTATTTTTGACCCTGTTGCCAAAGCTAGCCCTCCAAAGCAACATATCAGAGTGGGAAAGTAATAACCATGTAAAAATTCATTGTGCTAAAATGTAATTTCTCCTTATATCTCGTCTAACAATAATTTGTTTCCCCTTTGTTTAATTTAGAACCATTATTCAACCCTATATTAATGTAAACATGTTGGGAATAACCATATCCTCCACTCTTCTGGAAAACCCATGTAATCAACATCACAAAGTCTGCTTCTCAAAAGCTGGGAGTGTTGTTTAGGTGTTATAATTATTTTTGTTGTGAGCATCTGTTTTATACCTACATGTTTTTTCCCCAAAGTATGGAATACTGCTCACACTCTAGGTGTGGCTCCGCCTCCATCTCTCAATTAACTAGGGTAGAATCAAAAACCTTCTGTTTCTAATTCTCGTAGCATCACCTCTGTTGTACTTTCCCTTTCCATGCACCATGATGTTGCTGCTCTCTATATAAGTATTATTTTGCCATTGTTCTTGTGAACTGTCTGCTTGTGTCCCTACCCCCAAGGCTTGAATTCACGACACATGTTTGGCTATTCCTTCTCGATGCTTCTATGTGGAGACTGGCCACTTAAGGCTTGGCTCTTATGATACTCTCTTCTTCTCTCAAACAGCTGAGCTGAGGAATTCTCTTCCTTCTTTTGTCTTTCCCTCTTCATTTAACCTTTTTTTCTGTTAAGATTCAGGTCTACAAGTGCTTACAGAACCCAGATTCATTTCTACTTTTCTTTTCCTTCACTTTTTTCTTTCACCTGAGATGCCTTGATTGGGGCATGTTATTTGCTTGTATCATGTTGGGCACTATTAAAAAAAAGACAAAAGCTTCAATTCATGGACACCTTCCAGAGAGCAGGTTTTACCATCTATCTATCTATCTATCTATCCGTCTATCTATCTATATCTCTGACGCTTGTTTCAGTTGGAACTCCCTCAAAGGGGTGGCCATGCAACAGAGTCTCCATATCGAAAGAACTCTGGTGCTGCTTCTTAGCTTTTAGTGCCTCACCCTTAACAGACCACTGGCAGAGGGCAACTCTAGCACATTGTTTACCATCAACTTGGACATATCCTTCTTAGTTCTGTATATGGCTTGGAATAGTTTGGAACACCCAGACTGGTACTCGTTGTCTCCCTGGCGACAAATCTTGGGATTACGCAAATTCTGTGTTTGCCTTACAGTCCCAGACCTTTTTGTCTGAACATCATATCAAGCATCTTAACATGTTAGGAAATTCATTTTTGCAGCCCTGTGCCATGCCATTGCAAGGGAGCCTTGAATAACTCATTCCTTTAGAGTCATCAGGCAGCTTCTACAGTGATTTTGGATGGACACATTAAATGAAGGATAGGTCTTCCATTCTTCAGGAGGTCATGTAGGTACTGGCTCTTAGATGGGATGCAGTGGTATTTTCATAGCAGTATAAAGGAGCTGTTTGTTCCATGGTTTTTTCATCTCCCATGACATCCTGAGGCAAGGGTGCAGAATTCTATTTTTAATGGACAGTACAGTGGCTGTATGATGCTTGATGAACAAAAGTCTTGCAAATCCCTTCCTCACTATGTCCAAAGGCATTTTTCTCCAAGCCTTTTATCTCCAAGGACAGATGACCTTTTAAAATCAGACACAATGTCAACAGATATTGATAGCAAAAATTTCAATTGGACCCTTTCCTTAGGAATGGCACCTGAAGAGGATCTCCCTGCATCAGAACCAATGTGTTACTTCTGATTATGTTTCTCCCTTAGCTATGCCGTACACCTTGGTCCTTCAAGAGCACTTCACCTTCTCTTTTGTAAGACCCTGACCACAGAGTCTTGGATTCTGGAATTCACATGTATGTATTTCTTCAGCATTTCTGCAGGGAGTAGTTTGGAGAATGCCCAACAGACGACCTTTTACATAAGATTCACCCTTCTCTCAAAGACGGAACAGTTTGTTTAAAAAACTTGTCAGTCTTAATGCCCAACAGACGACCTTTTACATAAAATTCACCCTTCTCTCAAAGACAGAACAGTTTGTTTAAAAAACTTGTCAGTCATTTTAAAGAATCTGATATTTTGGAAGTGAATGAACGTGTATTATTTTTCTCTCATCTTTATCAGGACTAGTGCAAGACTAGTAACACTACATTATTGCCTGTTTAAGAGTGCCCAACAAAGACACTTATTTCTGGGTGTTAGTATTTTCATGACAAACCTGTTGGGATAAACTTCTCAGATCTTTTTATGCAAAAGACTGGTAGTCCCTAACCTGCAGCCCAAGTGGAGCTTTCGAAATTGGATGACTTTACAGTCTACTAGTTTTCCTGGTAGTTTTGTTCCCCAGCATCTAATTATAAAAACTTTTTCATAAATCTTTAGGCTCTGGGAAGAGAGTTAGTAATATACATGCTGTTTCCAGATGTAAGGATCTTCATGTCTTTGATAAGTCTCTTATGGGTTAAGATAAACCCAAACCTCAGTTTCTAGATCAAAAGTGAGATGATGATATGTAGAATTAACCTTCTAGTCATCTACTCATGAAAGATTTTATATAGAGAATATCATGCCTTACGATTAGTTATATCTCTTAAACCCCTTTTGGACTTTCTCAGAGATTACAGGGGGGACCATCGAGATTCCGGTAAGAAATATCTCTCGATTAGGTAAGACATTGGCTCAACTTAAATCTTATGTTAGAGTTCATGATGTGAGAAAGGTGGCTTCTCATTAGCCATCCTCAAACCTTTTATTGAGGAATTTGAGAAGAGGGACCTTTTGCACTCTTCTTCCTTCTTTGTTAGATGGGTATTTTAATTCAGACATTGTAAATCTACCCTGCATGGTTCTAGGGATTCCTCCTTTAAGAAAGTCTTATTTTAGTGTTCTTCCAATTCTTTATTGAAGATATATACTTTTGTTTTTAGGATTATTCTTATTTTGAAGTTTTCCTCTGAACCATCCTCCATGTGGATATACTTTCATGCTCAGGGAACAGACTGCATAGGAGAGAAATGTGTTTTTTTAATTTGAAAAACCTTTTCTTTCTGAGGCATTGTCCTGTGAGCATTTTTTCCTGACTTCCTTACCCTACCCCTTCCTTCCCTTTCTTTTGTCCAAAAACCTTTTTCTGTACCCTTTTTGACTGCCTTTGGCTTGGTGCCTTTGATCTGCAAATTATGGGCTCTGAGCAGCTGGACTTGAATGGATTGACATTAACCCAGTGGCAGATGCAAATTGCCTGAGGGAGGACCTGAATGAGCTTGCAGTTGCCCTCACCTTTGAGTGATTCACAAAAGTTGAGTGAAGGCTGATGCCTTCTCACCAGAATAATGAGGGTTGGAAGGCTCATAAGCCTCAGGGAATATATCTCATGGTTGTAAGACATCTCCATACAAAGAAAAGTTTTTTTGACATACTTGATTGGTTAGTTAGGATTTTCAGTGTAGGCATGGGTTGTGGTGAGGGCTTGAACATTAATGGAATGCATTTTATAGTGCCATTGTATAAAGGCAAGGGGGACAAATGTGAGTGTTCAAATTACAGAGGTGTTACTTTGTTGAGTGTACCTTGTAAGTTGTATGGGGTGACTGATGATTAAGAGGGTGTTGGCATGCACAGATCATTAGATTATGGAGGAACAAAGTGGTTTTAAGTTTCAGGAGTGGTAGATTGTGTGTGGATCAGGTCATTTCATTGAAGAATTTAAGTGAGAAATACATACAAAACCAAAGGGAATTGTATGTTGCATTTATGGATCTAGAGAAAGCATATGATAGGGTTGATAGAAATCCTTTGTGGAAGGCATTATGAGTATATGGTGAGGAAGGAAAATGATTTGAAGTAGTGTGGAGTTTTTATCGAGAGAGCAAGGCATGTATGCGAGTAAGTAGAGAAGAAGGTAGTTCCAGGAGATGGTGGGTCTGCAGCTGGGGTGTTTGATGTCACCATGGCTTTTTAATTAGTTTTTGGATTGGGTGGTGAGGGAGGTGAACATAA